>LPNX010630550.1:249711-331978 GCA_001517045.1 Pseudotsuga menziesii
AACACCAAGCTTCTCTCTAAATTACTCGAACTTCACTCTGGCCATTTCTAGCATAGAATCACATCAGGGTTGATTATGTCCAAGGATAACCTGCGAGCTTCGCCAGGACTGATTACATCCGAGGACAACCTACATGACTGATTGCGTCTGAGCAACCTACGAGCTTCACCAGGATTTTATGCTCAGACAACCTGTTTCACCGGCTATGCTAGAACTCATCACTCCCTCTTTCGAGAGATAGCCATCTGGATCACATACTGGAGCTTCATTGCTCCTCTCTGCATCATACAAAAATGCAAGTCAGATGAATCAAATCAAATAGTAGTTTTCAAAAGAAACATACTACACAAATAGCCAAGCAAGTGGCAACATATTTTGCCTCAGCTGTACTCAGCGCCATGCAGGACTACATCCTGCCAAACCAATAGCCCATACTGGATCTCAAACTGAAGAAGCAACCCAAGGTGCTCTTTTTCTCAGTGGCGCTACCAATCCAAATCAACATAACCATGCAGGTTAGTCTTCTGATTCATATCATACTAAGTCCATACTCAATTGTACCCTTCGGGTACTTCACTGCATGCTTTGCAACCAGGTAAGCATGTCTCGGATCCGCCAGGAACAGGTCATCGACATATAACAGGAGCATCAGTGGTCTTTCGCCTTCAACCTTGAAGCAAAGGTTGGAATTTGCTTTACTCTCAGTAAAGCCTAGAGCCATCAGTAATCTGTCCATCTTGTCGTACCATGTTGAACCTCATGATCTTCTGTAGTCACTCCCTTTGAAGCGGAGCATCATTCTCCCTCCGCCTTTCGTACTTTATGTATTGAAACATTCTGTAATGGAGTGACAAGTAGCTTCCTCTGCTACTAATATTCTAAGTATCCATCTAAGGTCACTGGATACCAAGATCCTCTATAGGCTTTCATCTTCAACCTTGTAGCAAAGGTTAAGATCTTCATCACTCTAGGTGATCTTCAAGCTCCTTATGTATGTGTTATCCCATGGGTGCCTTTTGAGCTTGTACAAGGCCTTCTTTAATTTGCACACGAGTCTGCCTGTCATGTGTCTCAACTCCCAGTGGCTGCAAATGTCTCTTCGTAGTCTATGCCTTCTTTCTATGAGAAGCCTCGTGCTACGAATCTTGCCTTGTATCCCACGATGTTTCCATCTATTGCATCCTGGATCTTGTAGATCCATTTGGAAGGCACTACGGACTTTCCTTCAGGTTTTCGATACCGCATCCTAGACATCATTCTTTTTGAACTGGTGCTCTCCTTCCCTTTCTTCTTGGCTGCTTCTTCATAGATGGAAGGCTCTGCATTAATGATGTCGCTCAATAGTGTCACATAACTGGATTGTATCTTGAATTGCCGTCACTTGTTCTTCGGAACCAGTCTCATCCTTCTTTTCTTGTAGGCGATTGTATGCGATCTTTCCTACAAGTCAAATGCACCAATTGTATGGTTAGAAACATTTCATAAGGCATATTCATAATGGCAAATTCTTATCCATAAATATGTAATCATGCAACTATTTTGACCAATACAACGTTCATCCATATCTCACGGAAACTTTCTAGATGCCTTCCATCTCTACCATGACATCATTGAGATTGTGCACTAATCCAATATGTCAGCAAAGAGGTTTCATTGTAGATAAGTAGCAATGGAGAGTTGTATATCACCATGGGCTACTTACCCATCACATGCATATTAGTAGTATACTGTCATTAATGCAAACATTTTATCATGCATAACACATCAATTGAATATATAAAAAATGCATAACCAAACAATATCATGAAATGACAATTAAATACTTATCTTTATTTGTTTCGTGTGTAGACTCCTCCTTGAGCCTTCAACTTCATCATCTTCTTCATTCATAACATCATCATTTCTTATCCAAATGCTAAGATGGATAAGAGGTTCTTCAAGAATTGAGTCCTTCATATTTCTAATCGCTTGAGGGATCTTCTTTGAATCATGGGAGCTTGATCTTTAGTTGCTCCCATCTTCTCTTCTCTTATTATGAGTCGAGCTTCTTCTTGTGTGCACTCTTCCCAGAGTCTACTAAAGGGAATCACTTCCTTCTGGCACACATTCCTCAAATGAATGAATCCCATGATCATGGGAGGCCATTCAAGGTGGTTATAAAAATATCTTATTCTTCTTTGATTGCTTCGTCAGAGCATCAAACACTTCCTTTTGGTGTCTTCAAGGATGACACATGAGGGATGAGATGATCTTTAATAGAATCTGCAATGATTTTCTTGGCTCTAGCCTTAGCCTCATCACCCTCTAGCTCTTAGAACTTCCTTACTAAAATACTGATCCAAGTCAATTTCTTCAAGGATCATGGAGGTCCTATACTTCCATACTCGGAAGTTGTCAGCTTCACCAAGCTTGTCATCAAGCTTGTGTGATTAGTCGTTTTGAAATGAGAACCTCAAATGTAAATAGAAAAAGATTAGATCTTACTGATTTGAGGTGTCTGTCCTGGTTCTAGAGCTGGATGATCTAGGTTTTGTCAGAGAAACCTTAATTTTCAAAACTTGGAATCTTTCAGATATGATTGGATAGAAAGATGCGCCTCCTTAAGGCGAGCTGAGCAACATACTCATTTTCCCAAAACTATGATCAGAATTGCAAAATATTTGATGCCCTAGTATTCTTCAATTTCTTCTGCAGAATTGCTTGATATTGTTTTTGCGGTATCTCTAAAATTACTGCTCTTCTGTGTCTGAAACTTCGCATTGAGGTAGCCTCTTCTGTCCTCTTTTCTAACACCGCAATTTTGAGCAGAATTGGTTTCACCAATTGGGAATTGTGAGAGTTTTCCTAAGGTGACTTATTTCAAGACTGTTCAGCATAGGGAACTTGTACAGACTGCCACATGTCAATGTTTCACCTTCAGGGACTGAAACTTTTACCACAGAAAGTACAGTCCGTGCCCTATCTGGAACATCTTTCGAAATTTCATTTGAACCTTCGTAGCTCGAGATATAGCAATTATCCCTAGGTGTCCTATTTAGGGATGAATCCTGGGAGAGGCTGGAACCCTGACTTGGAGGAATCATATCTCCCATAATATAGTGAATCTGAGGCTGAAACTTTTACACAGGGTACATCAAGAATTTATCTTAGCCCTGTAAAAGTTTCGGCTCCTGAGCCTTCTCCAATCTCGAGATATAGCAAATGCACCAAAATGACTAGTTTTAGTCTTTTAGGGTTTTCAAGCATGAAACCCTAATTTCCATCAGCTGCCATTGTAGCTGTATTTCGGTTGTATTGTGAAACTTCTCTGATTCAGGAACTGATACCACCAATAGATGCGCCCTAGTGAGGTGAGTTAGCCTAGCCCTCCTTGCTCGATGATCTGTGGAGAGAACACATTCAACTAGGAAGCCCTAGTTCCTGCAGCTGCACAGTGCCTTCTTTCAGAGAGGCTTTGATACGATGTTAGATTTTCTTAAGATCTAATTAGATTATCTAGAATCTTTTTCTGAAAGAGTAACAAGTACAACAAAATGCATAAAATGTAAAAGATGCACAAGACACAAAGATTTTCATCGGGGAAACCATAAAGGAGAAAACCCCGCAAACTTATTCAGAATAGTAAGATGATCAAAAGCAGTAATAAGAAATGTTCAGCAGCTATCTTTCTCTCCTCCTATGACTGTCTCTCTCTCTCAAAACGCCTTAGAGAGTGTGTGTGATTTGTATAAATGAGGGAGAGTGCCTCCCTATTTATACCCTTTCAAGTTACTAACCAAATATAAGACCTAAGCCTACATGTCATCTCACATGGGGCCCACTTCTCCTAGAGAGACCACAATTACATATTACATAATGTTACATTGGGTACTATTGCCCCGACACATATTACATGATGTTACATTGGGGACTATTGCCCGGACTTAGAACGGAGGTTGTACCTCAAGATATAGACACGATTTAGACATCCCGTAAAGGGGTAACACACATCCCCAATGGGGGTACAACAACATACAATGATAATATACATCAGAATATCTTCCGGAGTTACGAATACATCAACACCCTTGGCTCTCCTTTCTTTCCTGTACCTTTTTGTTCTCCTGAACCCTTTTCAGTCAAGGCTTCAAATCATTTGTTGGGATTTTTTGGTGCTGCATGTGATTGACTTGGTTTACATCTTGGTTTCTTTTTACCAGTCATCATGGTAAAGTCGTCTAGATCTGAGGTTGCTTCAGTTGAGATTGGTTTGATTGAATTGTTAAGTGGGCAATCTGTGAAGAGGTGCCTGTGCTCATGGCAGCAACGACATCGAAATGGAATATGCTCGTAGTAGACTATCTGGACTTGTTCATTGTCTTGGTAGTTGAGTCAGATGGATTCCAGTAACGCTTGGGATATGTTCATGTAAACACAAATCCGAGCAATCTATAAAATACTCTTGAGGCAGGGAGTACAATATAATCTATATGGGGGAATTTCAGAAGTCTTCCTTGTCTGGGCTAAAGTTCTCAGTGCAGAAGCAGAGGTATAGCCCTACTGAGTGGAAGAAATAAGGGCTGTTCTCGAAAACCCTATCCTGATCTTTTGAGCCGGAGAAGATAAAAGAAGTCCTTGCCGCCCAGTTTCAAGTCAATCTGCACTTTCGGCCTGCATTTGTTGGCAATCCACCATGTCAAAGAGTTTTTAGTTGGCCATAGGCCCATAAATTTCCCTGTGACTGCATGGTCATTCATGTATTGTTTGCAAACCCAAATTTTGCTTGAGGTAACCTCATACCTGGGCAACGTTCCGTTTTGGGATGCATCGTCTTGTTGCTTGAGTTTCTGCCATCTGGCTTCTGGCGCTCTGCCTTGCTTGAGGACTCTCCTTTCTCCATAGCCTGAGAATTGTTCCCTTTGCCTCCCATTCCCTGCCATCTGTTTGTTTTTCCTATAGCTCCTTTGCCTATTTCCAGGTTGGAGTGTTTGTGGTTCCTTCCAGATGAAAGGGATTCCTTGTAGGAGGGAGCTGACCTCCTCCCCCCCAACCCCTTCTTGAGGGCTCCATAGGAGCCATCAATGATAGCTAAACTGCAAAAAACTTGTAACCAGTAACATATTCCTTCCTCTCTTCAATTTTTTCCTTAGGTATTATTTTGTTGCCCATGGTTTGATCAGGTTTGTTTTCATGTTTAAACATGAGCAATCTATAAAATATTTAGTTCTAATTTTATGCATTGACCTTTCAATCCTTATCTGACATCAACAAGTTTTATGTAGCAATAATATAAGGGTCCAAACTGGGAAGGCTGCTTGACCAACACTGTATGGGTATGCATTGCCCTTCAGTCCTCGCTCATTAATACCATGCTTGCTAAGTTTTCCTTATTGTTGTATGATAATGATATTTTTGTCTGAATTGTTGAAAGAGACATAATTTGTAATTCAAGGAAAAATGATAAAATTTTACACAGCCTGCCTATCCATAAAAAGTTAAAACTTGCAAGAGGTCAGACTCTAGATATTGTTTAGAGCCGTGTAGAATTTCATTTGTAGGCTGTCTTGGCTTGAAAGGTGATTCATATGTATCACATGATTTTTTTCTCTTGCACTGCTAATTTTCTTCTTCATTTGGATTTGGTTGTTGCATTACTGCATTAAATTGATGATGCAGATCAGTCCTGCAGATTCATTCAAAATGTTGTTTTTTTGGTTTTTTTGCCCATTTAAGAGCTTTATCCTCTTGCTAAGCACAAAAAATAAGATACTGTGGAAACGAGAGGATCAGATTTATTTTAGTTTTTCTGAACCCATATCTATTAAAAGCACAGTAGCAAATGAACTAGCTTACTTGCAGAGTATCCTATGTGTTTTTTATTTCCTAGCCAGGGCATTGAACCCTGGCCTGTTAAAATTCTGTAATGCTAAATGAAATTAAATTTCCTCTTCCTGATGGTGTTTGTTGCAACTAAACTTTTGCTGTCTAGGTTGCAGTGACTAGCAATGAGAGAATTACTTCTTTCATGGTTGGAAGTTTGTGTCATTTTTACTGTTCAAGTTTGTAATATCCAAGGCCTTTGACTTGCTGGAACAGTTGTGGATGTGTATATATTTTTAGAAAAATTATGGTGATCTTGTTGTTTATTTTCTCTTTGCAACCCTTGTTCTGTGCTACTTTTCAATATTATGCTGCTGTTATATAATCCATGGCCATATAGCTTTCATTGAAGCTCTCAACTACTGTCATAATATTTTTTTATACATGCATTTATTTAATTTTCTCCTTTTTTATTTTTTGATAGAAAAAAAACTTAAATCATTTGTGGCTAAAATCTGAAAAACTCACTAAGCATTACAAAATTTGCCAGTTTGATGGATTTGTCATATTTCCCACATTTCCTCTTTTACTAATTTTACTCTGTATCCTGTTGTATAATCCTCTTTGATCTGGTTTTGGTAACTTAATAACAAAGACTATTTTTCCATGAAAAAAAGCTATATGTTTCTTGTTTCAAGGGTGAAATCAAAATATACAACAATGAGCCTTTAAGCTTTTCAAACACATAAAAATTTCTCCAAATCCTCCTGTAGCGACACATTATAGTAATCCAATTAAACAAAGGCACTCCCAGAACAAAAAAAAGCCCCCTGACTATCATCAAACTTTTTCAATCAATAAGACAACACATGTCCATAAGTCTGCCAGCTTCAGCCCAGCTCTTGGGTTATAAAATGAATAAGAAAAACTCTGTTAAAGGCCTGATCTACCTTGAATTCTTGGTAGACCAGTAAACCTTCCTGCAAACAAAGAGCATTATTCGAGAGGGAGTCTGCTTTTGATTGAGATCTCTGTCAATATAGGAGAACGAAATAATATCAAACCAGGATTTGGCCTCCAACTCTGTTCATTATAGGTCCTAGAGCGAAATTGGTGATTTGACACTTTTTATTACACCAGTGCATTAGCTTCTTGGAGTCGCCCAAATCCTGTGAGTTCTTTATACCTTGATCTGCAGCAAATTTCAATAGAATCCAAAGTGCAAATGTTATTTGTACCAATTAACAAGCCTGACACCATATTTGATAGAGAAATAATGATGCTTATCAAGTTAAAGAACTGCCCCAGCTCAACACAAACCTGGAGTTCTTTGGAAAGCACCATCAAAGCATCCCCAAGCTTTGTTAGTCAATGACTTGCTTAAAAAATCTGTCTCTCTAATCTTTGGTGTTTTCCATTATTCTCTATATGAGAACCAGATTTTGTGAGACACCAGACCAGCAGCCATGATACTTGAAAAATCATTTTATATCTGCACAGCCATATGCCCCAAAGAAGATAGCATGGTAAAGCTTGGTGTGACTTGAATGAAGAATATGTCGACCATACCTCAAAACATTACACGCGTATTCTTATTCCACTTATTGGGCTCACCCACCCTCTGAAGGATTTCAGTCCAAATTAATTTGGTGAAAGAACAAGAAACAAAGTTATGGTCAACTATTCACCTTTGGCGTTGCACAGAATACATTGGTTTGTACTAATAACAAAGACTTTATAGAAAAACATGAAGTCAAAATACACAAGTTCATTGAATTATTGAATTGTGCATAGGAGATATCATTATAGTACCCTTAATGTTTGGCAGGTCCTCTTTGTTGCTGGTCAGCCTGGTATTGTTGCAGTTTGATGTGTATCCATCTTCAGATGACTTATCTCTAAGAGTTTTGTACTGAGTAATAACCGGAAGATTCCCTACTATTTTTACTTAATGCATGAAGTTTGTGTAGAAGTTTCCCACAGATGAAGTTCAGATTTTGCACAAGCTTTTTGATAAGTGCTTAATCACTTTTATGACTTGGAAATTCATTGTCTTTGTAAAGCGAGACAAAAGCCTAGTAGTGTCTGTTTCATCTTGACGTTTATTCTCGCTATCAGCATAAGATATTTTTTTGCTCTCTAGGTGTACATGGCACTTGGAATCATTCTTATGTCTCTTCCATTATCTCCTTGCCTTTACCGACTGCTTCCACTTTTTGATATATTTCCTTGCTTTCCTTGATAACTTATTTTCTTTCGTTTTGCCATTGGTATCTTTGTATGATATTGCATCCGTTTCTTTTTACTTGAACTTCTTTTGGAACGATCCTGATCTCTTTATCCTTCCCTCTTTCAATGGCTATATTCCCAAGTGCACCTAGCCTGCTGCAGGATAGTGAACAAGGCTTTGGATGCGACTTCCTCTGAAGTTGTTTTATCCACCAAAAAAATGCAGATATGTCATTTTGTCATTTTATTTAAAAATTTATCCAGCAGGAGCAAGGCTCTGGATTATTTCATAATTCACAATAACTTACCTATATTGTTCAAAAGTTGGGTGGTTGCAACAAAAGTACTTCGACTACTTGCATAGCCATGTCTTTGACCAACGATGTTTTTTGGAACCAGTAATACAACTTTTACATTACATGGCAATCATAATAGAGTTAGAGCTCTATTATTTGTTTCAAACACTTGGTTTTGTTCCTGTCACAATTCATCATGAATGGAGGAATGTAGCGAGCTCCTTGTGTCCATTTGCAAACTGCATCTCAGAGCCCCCTCCTCCATCACAAAAATCTCATGTGCGTGTTTGTCTGCTATTTGTTATGTTTCCTGCTGACCTTGAGGAGATTTAAAGACTGAGAGTCCTTGAGTACAAGCCTGGATTTGCTACACACCCTCTCTAACAACAAATTACTTGCTACAACCTTCCCTTATAGAGGTGAAATAACTAACATCGAGTCTCCTATAGGTTGAGGGGCCTTTAAAGCATAGATGAATTGTTTTTCTTTCAGGCCTTTAAAGCATAAATGAATTGTTTTTCGAAAGATCGACAACATTGCAAAAAATTGCGACATCAAATAGGAAATGAAAGATACCTGGAAAACACGATAAAAAATCATGAAGGTTTTGAAGAGAGGGTAATATAAGTCTAAAATTTGATTCTCTTAAAGTTATTTCTTGAACTCTAATTTTGTTGGAAACCATAACTGATAATATCACTTCAATACGATAACTGATAATATCAGTTAAATAAATGACATTATTGACATTGAATTTGATATAATTACTAAGTTAGAGATGCTTATATAGCTCACCACCAATATCCATATTTTTTACTTGGAAAATATATCCTATGAAAACCCATCTTTGACTTTCAGGGTTTAAGGCCAATACAACAATATGTTAATTTAATAGCTCAACATGTCATTTGGTGGGTACGGTGAAAATCATTCCTCCCAACAACCTAAGCTAACACCCAATTGACACCACCAATATCCATATGGTGGTAATAATAGATAACTTTAATTTACTCTCTTTTCAATTAAAAATATTTTGAACTTACATTTTTCTAACAATAAATTAAAATTGTTTATTTGTTTGTATATACCACCTTACGTGGTAGTAATAGATAATTTTAATTTACTCTTTTCAATTAAAAATATTTTGAAATTACATTTTTCTAACAATAAATTAAAATTGTTTATTTGTTTTCAATTAAAAATATTTTGAAATTACATTTTTCTAACAATAAATTAAAATTGTTTATTTGTTTGTATATACCATATGTAAACATATACATATTTAAAAAAATTATCTTTAAAAAACTTGTTTTCCCATTAGATTGGGGGGTTTCCCCATTTAATAGCTCATTTTCTCATTTTTTAATGATTTTGTTTACATTCGTAGATTTCTCTCTCTCTCTCTTAATATAATTATTTTGGGCTATGGTTTAAACAATATCACAATATTTAACCTTAAACATGGTGTGCTATTGGATTCAGGTGTTGGTTTTATGGATTTTGTTTGTCGGTATATCAAATGTTAAGGCCATGGTTACAAACAAGTTGTAATTTTAATCTTGAAATAATGAGGTGTTACTGGAAACACCAATTTTAGATTTAGGGGTTGATTTTATGGTTTTTGTTTGAAACGTAACCAATTGTTAAGGCCATGGTTACAAATAGGTTGTAATTTTAACTTTGAAAAGAAATGAGTTTTAGTACAAATTTTTGATTTGGGGATTAGTTTATGGTTTGTTTTCACAATGGTATTAGTTGTTAAAACCAAGGTTACAAACAAGTGACAATTTTAACCTCAAGAAAAAATAGCGCTTTTGAAAGCACTCATTTTCAACACGAGGATTGATTTTAAGGTTTTTGTTCAAAATATTACAACAAATCATTTAAGGTCACAATTGCAAATTGTTATAATTTTAACGTTGAAAAAAATAGTGATTTTGGAAGCACCATCTATCATATCCTAGGTTAGTCTTGGTGTTTTTGTTTAGGGCTAAGGTTTTCATCTTGGGGTCATAGTTCTTATTAGGTTAGTAACAATGTTAGCTAAGGAAATTCTTTGGTTGATCCATGTTGACGTTTGTGGGTATATAAAGATGACCTCATTCGCTAATGCCATGTATTTTCTACTATTTGAAGATGACTTTTCCAAGAAGATCTAGGTGTATTTTTTAAAGTTGAAATTGGATGTGCTTAATAAGTTCAATAAGTTCATGGTAGAAAACTAATATGAGAAGATAATTTAAGTTCTACCAATAATATGGACAATTTTCTCAATAAGGATATTCTTGATTTGTGTACTCAAGAAGGCACTCATACAATGCACCTTATACTCTATAACAAAATGGAGTGGTAGAGAAGTGAAGTTGCACCATTGTCGATATAGGTGGGTGTATGATATAGAAAATGTCTATTCCTCGTAAGTATTGGGCGGAAGCAATATAATCATTAGTGTATCTTTTCAACTGATCTCCAACAAAATAATACATAAGAAGAATAAAGCAGAAGCATAGTTGGACAAAAACCTTAAGTAAGTGATCTCAAAGCTTTTGGTTGTGGTATATGCATGGGTCGTTGAAAAAAATGTTACATTCACTAGGAACATTGTGGGGGGGGGGCAAGGGGGGTGAATCAACGTTCCATAGTTAGTTTCAATTTCTTCTTTCTTTACTTCAGCTTAACAATCCTCCTTACACACACACACACATACATATATTGCCTCAATACTTGAAACAATGTAAACACGAGAATGATCACCAATATTCATATGAAAAGATTCAATAAGTGAGACTGTTTATAAAAATATTTATATACAAGATTATTTACAATGGGAAGGTGCTCCAACACCTTGAAAAAAATCCAGCGACAGCTGGAGAGAGGCAATAACCTCTTGAGTGTATCAACTGCCACTAATAGGGGTGCTACAACACCCTAAAACAGGCTTCAACCTGTAGAGGACACCTATCCTTCCCTTGCTCCTCCCTTCCACCCTTTGAAATGATGAATACCAAAATGACTTTCTGTGTTGTTCCAGTTTTTTTTCTTCACAAGATTATTTTCAGTTGCTTTCTAGTCAACTGTTTAAGAATGTCACTACCTTTGAATCCAATCCTTCAAACTATTTTTTCGCAAAGAAGTAAATACAAGCGTACATACCTTAGTTCAAAATTGAGCCTTTCTAATCGTTGTAGAGAGTGCATTACATTATCACTTCCCATTGTCTTCTTGACTACTCCAACTCACTATTCCAAGCTCTCTAGGGCTTATCCTAAGCCTCCCATCCGAATCCTTACATCAAAATGCATGTACTCAACCACTTTCAACTCTCTTATTTATATACCAAATATCTCCTTCAATGATACTTTATGAGGTCGACATAGTATCTTCATTAATTCTTAATTTTTGTTAATTATTTGGTCCACATAGGATCTATCAAGTTCATATCTCCATACTTTATGGATTCGATGCCCTTATTCTTCAAGGTCTAGGCTAATCTCCAAACTTTAAGGACTTGATGCCCTTCTTTAAGGTCTTGTCTTGACTTGGAGGCTTAAAAGGGCTGTTTATTTTTATTCTTCCACTTGTTAAGGACTTGAGACTCTTGGGCATTCAACACGTCTCTTCCTTCTTCCATGCTTTGGTAGCAATCGAACTGAACCAAGCAACCTATATATATCTCAACTAAAAGATGCCTTTCTTATGATTTCAGTTTAGCTAATATTTAGGGCTTTCTTCATTGTTACTATACCTTTGGATTAGGCTTTTTAAGATTTCGGTTCTGCTAGTATTTAGGGTTTCCTTCACTGTTACTATACCTTCGGATTAGGTTGCTACCATATGTTATCATTAGATTTAGATTAGACTGTGGTAATACCTCTGGGATACTTATTCAAACTACTATGGCTATTAACTAAGTGATGGCACTTTCCCGTGGATCTTCACAAGATAGCATCAAGCTGTTACTTCTGTTACATGTGTAGTGCCATGACCATGGCCCTTCAGGTAATTTTTACAAGGGTTTCTTCAATATTTGGATTTGAGTTGTCTTAAAATTTGAATTAGTGTTGGTTTTAAACTTCAGATTAGACCAGGTTGAGCTTCACATTAATCTTCACAAGGGTATAGATCAAAGTCTTCACATATATGCTGGCTCAATCCAGTCTGGATGGATATTCCACAAGCTCACACTATCTTGTAGAACCTTACATGTCAATCTTGTCACTAGGACTAATAAAACTCTCTTAGCTAGGGCAATCTTGTCTTCATAAGTCCCAATAAACCTTGCTTTTGTAAGTCCTCAAGTCACCTTCCATGTAGTTGCCACTTTTGATGCCTCTGCTGTAGGTGAAGTACCTTTACCGAACTTGTACTTTGATAGGATTTCTTGGGCTGCTAATGACTCATATATACTTCTTCAAGTTGGCAGCTATATCATCACTCTTGCCCTCATCATGTCCTTTTTCATTAATGATTCCTTTCACATCAATGACAACCATACATCAACAAACTCCCCCTTTGTCATCGATGGCAACACGTCTTCAATTGTCTCTCCCTTTGACATTATTGACAAAGGGATGCTGGATTGATGTTGCTTTGCTTGAGAAACACACTTGTATTGATTTTCTATACTTGTTGAGAGGAATTACATGCTCCCCCTAGATCTATGTTGGATATGTGCTTCAGAACATCTTCTCCCCTCATGACCTTGCTAGTCTTTGTTCTCTCTCATATACCTGTAATACTTTTCATGGGATGTTTCAAGGGTCTTCTTCCCCTTACTTCTAGTGCGTTTTCTCATGCTTCTGCTTTCTTGTTATTCTGTATACTTTTCTTAAAAATGTCAATTTAATTATTTTTTTGGATGGGAATAACTCCCAACTACCACCTCAAATATTTAAAGGCTTCCCTGGGTAATGGTTTGGTAAAAATACCAGCTACCTGTTCCTTAGTGTTCACATACTTTTTGATCATATGCTTGTTCCCTCAAGAAATGATACTTGATCGGTATATGTTTGTTCTTGGAATGCATAACATGGTTTTTGAGATGTTGATAGCAATAGTGTTGTCGCAATATATAGGATTTGGTTCATCATACTCAACTTTGATATCTTCTAAAGTTTGTTTCATCCACAAAACTTGTGTGCAACACTCAACTCCTGCTATGTATTATGCTTCCGCTGTAGATAATAAGATAGAGGATTGTTTCCTACTTAACCAAGCAACCAAACACTCACCAAGGAAAAATGCATTTCCACTTGTACTCTTCTTGAAATCCAGACTTCATCCCAATCAACATCTAAATATGTTGTTAGATCAAACTTTTGATTCTTTGAATACCATAATCCAAACTCTGTTGTCCCATTGAGATATCTAAAAATCCTGTTGACCGCTACGACATGTGATTCCCTTGGAGGAGATTGAAATCTGGCCACCATACCAACTGCTTGCATAATATCATGTCTTGATGTTGTTAGATATAGAAGGCTCCCAATCATTGATCTGTAGAACGATGCATTTATTGAGTGAGATTCATCATTCTGTCCAAGTTTGCAGGAAATTGTCATGAGTGTGCTAACAAGAGCACATTAAAAAATTCCAAACTTTTTAAGCATCTCCTTCAAGTATTGGAATTGGGAGATGCAAATCCCTTTAAGTGACTGAAAAATTTGAAGCCAAAGGAAAAATGTCAATTCTCCAATCATTGACATCTCGAATTCTTTTGACATATTGTTTGCAAATTTGTGACTTAGATCATCATCATTGCTCCCTAAAATATGTTAGTGTTTGCACTTCAATTCAAATATCTTAGATCTTTAATCTAATGCAATCACTAAAATATAAACAAGCACAAAATAAAAGAAAGACACAAAGATTTTATCCCGGGAAACCACAAGGGAGAAAACCCAACAACTTCTTATGTATAGATTCGTCACTAAGTATAATGTCATACAAAGATAGAAAACCTAAAGATAAAGATAAATTCTGTAGCTTCCTCTTCTTGTTCCCCAGTGAACTTGTCTTTCTCACCCTTGGAGCGAACTTGCTTGATCTTGCAGTGTGTCCAAATGAGGGAGAGCACCTCCCTATTTATATTCTTCAGTTGGGTGACCTTTTTCCCTAACAGGGCCGACTTCTCTACTTGATTGGGTCGAATTCTCCTAGGGAGACTCAAAAATATATTTTACACTTATTCTTTTGTGGACTATTTCGTTGACTTACAACGGAGGTTTTACCTCGACTCTTACATGACCAATTACATCAATGACATCTCCGATCGGAGGAAAAACATCTCTGAAAGGAGGAATAACAAAAGTACAATATAATAGTATCTTTCGAAGTTACATTTTCAACAACACTCCCTCTTAACAAGGAAGTTATTCTTCCAACACGGTCATCCCCATGGCTGGACACAATCTCTGGACATCATCATCACTGCTGCAACAACTCTTCATCTCGTTGACCATTGACTAGTGATATCTCTTGAATCTATACATCATGAGAAGTTCTATAGAGCCAATCATTTTTCATGCTGTATTTAGAACTAAATCCCATCTAGGACTTCATCATCTCTACAAGCAAGCCATCAAGTAGGTACAACCCAGGATCATAGACCTGCGTCTCCTATTGTAATCCCGTTGTATCCAGATCATCCCATCATCTCATGGAGAGCAGCCCATATACCTACATTACATCCATGCAGACAACCTGTGTCTTTCACCTCATGGAGCTCAACGCAAGAGCATATGGGTCTTCCACCATGCGGAGAGAAGCCTAGGTGCATATATCATGTCCACCAGACAACTTGTGTCTTCCACCTAGTGGATACAACCCATAAACATCTGTGTCTTCCACCCAGTGGAGATCAACCCAAATGTATTACGTCTCTCTCTTATTCAACATGCGCCTTCATTAGAGGAAATTTGAGGTCTAAAATGGGCCTCCTAAGGAAAATAATAAAATAATAGTTATTAATTTTGGAGGAAGAATGAAAAAAATATTTTTTTGTTTGTATTTTCGACATATCTCCTTGTGGTTTTACTCAAATTCCAAGCGAGAGAGCTTGTTGGATGCGGAATTTAATTCCACATCCAACGAGTACCCACACTGCATACTTTTGACGGACCCCGCTACCCCAAAAATAAGAAATACCTGAAAAAATGTCATGATGGTGTCGTCATCATGTTTTTTCAGGTATTTCTTATTTTTGGGGTAGTGGGGTCCATCAAAAGTATGCAGTGTGGGTACTCGTTGGATGCGGAATTAAATTCCACATCCAACAAGCTTTCCCGCTCGAAATTTGAGTAAAAACACAGGGAGATATGTCGAAAATACGAACAAAAAAAGTAGTTTTCTTTTATGACAAATATGTCAATTCAACCATTATGGTTGACTCATTTTATTGAAATTCTATTGGTTCATGAATTCCAACTCACAAAATTTATTGTTGGCACGTTTTCTTATAAGGCCCATTTTAGACCCCAAATTTCCTCTAATGCCACCTAATGGATATAGCCCAGGAACATATGCATCTTCCACCCTGTGGAGATCATCCCAGATGTATGACTACTCTCTCTTGGTCAACCTGCGTCTTCAGGAATGTGGATACATCCCAGGTGCATCCTAGATGCATTACGTCCTTACGAACCACCTTCATCTTCCTCCATGTAGATATAGCCTAGTTGCATACCAGATGCTTTATGACATGTATACCACCAGTGTCTTCAGAGATGTGGATACAACACAAGAGAATCCTAGATGCATTACATCCTTACGGACCACCTGTGTCTTCCATGTAGATATAACCTTGGTGCACCTGCATCTTCCGGACATGGTTCTTCACTCCCTTTTTCGAAGACCATCGATATGGATAACTCCAAGATTCTCTCTGAAGTACTTGAACTTTACTCTTGCTAACAACTTCATCAACACATCGGTTGTCTGCTCATCTGTCGCCACATACTAGAGCTTCACTGCTCCTCTCTACATCATATCCTAGATATAGTGATACTTGATCTCAATATGCTTCAACTTGTCATGGAACACTAGATTCTCGGACTTCACACAACTTTGGTTGTCACAGAAGATACAAGTCACCTCTAACTCAAGATCAAACAAATCTACCAGTAGCTTTCTTATCCATACTACCTCACAACTAGCCGAATAGGCTACAATGTACTCTGGCTCAGCTGTACTCAGTGCCACACACGACTGCTTTCTGCTAAACCAAGAGATTATACCAGATCCCAAACTAAAACAACTCCTATAGTGTTGTTCTTATCTTTGGCACTGCCTTCCCAATTCGAATCAACATAACCGTGCAGGTTAATCCTTTGATTCATCACATATTTGAGCCCATACTCAATTGTACCCTTCATGTACCTCAATACATGCTTTTCAGCAATAACATAAACACGTCTCAGATCTACCAGAAACCGAATCAATGTGTTCACGACAAAGCATGTGTAATGCCTCATGTTTGTCAAGTACATCAACAAACCAATCATCTCTATATACATCGTGGCATCAACTGCCTTTAAAGGAGCATCACATAGTAGCTTCAAGTTTGATGCCATGGGTTTGGCAATGGCCTTGCAGCCCATCATTTTGAACCTCTTCAGAATCTCCACTACATACTTTCCTTGACCAAGGAATATCCCATCTGATCCCCACCACACCTTTATATCTAATTAGTGGATCATTGTGAAAATATGATTCACAACAATATCTAGGGGCTAAGGGAATTGTCACAATTCAAGATTACTCACAAATTATGCAGAAACCAGTGAAAAGAGAGAAATTAACACATAGAAATGGTGTCAATAACATAGTTTATTATGACTGTCCAATATGTAAATATGTCTAGAACATGTTTATATTACAATAGGAGAATATCGTAATCCTTTGGAGGAAATTTGGATGCATACATGTGGTAGGCTTAGATTAGACCTCAAAAGCCCCCTAGGTGGACCAATGAGCTCTCAAACCACCTGAAACGGTCACAAATGCTAGTGTGAACATGGCTAGAGCATACTAAGACATAAATGAGGGTATGATAGGCGTGGTGGAGTTCATGGGTGAGTGGGAATGGCTCTAGGAAACAATAAATGGTCCAAAAAGGACCAAAAACACCCCAAAACCATGCATGGGCGCCTCTAGTGAACCAATTTCCATGTTTTAAGGGATGGGGAGCGCACCAAAGAATGAGCAGTCATTAATGAGGGCGCATGTGTAACCATAATGATCAAATGAGGGCGTTTGGGTGCATTTATGAGTCCAAAACACCTAAGGAACCAAGATTGACCAACACATCATAGTTTTGGACCATATAACATAAGCATGAGTAATGAAAATGTGTTCTAGGTGTATGACCATGGTACTAAGGTGGAATAATGCTCTAACACCCCCCCATAAGCCTGAATTAGTGTAATTACATCACTATTGAGGCCTTGGAAACCAAGGCTCAAGTCACCTCTTACAAAAGTTTATTTTTCCATATAACCAAAGTAAGGAGGAAAACTTCATGGGAACAAAACCTACCCTCTAAAATGAACATGGAGAAAAATATGAAAGTGAATATCAGTCATCACCATGTGTCACCCACTCCAAAAAGTGATCTTAGATAGGTGAATGTCTTCTCTGTGAATCTCTTGGTGAAGATGTCAGTAGTTTGCTCTGCAAATGGGTAATACTGCAACGATATCACCTGCTCATGCACCAAGCTCTTGATGTAGTGCATGTGTATATCAATTTGCTTGGTCCTCTGTATCTGTACTAGATTAGTGGAAACCTTGATTGCACTTTTATTTTCAAACCAAATTATTGTGGGTGAATCAAATGCAAAACCAAGTTCCCCAAAATACCTTGCAGCCACACACATTGTGTAGCTGCATTCATTGCTCCTCTGTACTTTGCCTCAATTGATGAAAGGGATATAGTGTGTTGTTTCTTGCTTAACCAACATATGGGACCATTTGCAAGCATGAAGACATAACCTGAAGTGGACTTTCTATCAATGGAATATCCATCCCAACCAGAATCAGTAAATCCAACTAGTTCTAGTGGAGAACCAGCAACATAGTGTACCCCGGAGTGTTTGGTTCCTTGCACATAATGAAAGATTATTTTTGCATCCTTCCAATGGATCTCATGAGGCTCTTGCATATAGCTTGCAAAAACACCTACAACATATTCCAAATCAGGTCGAGAGTGTGTAAGATACACTCCCAACTAGTTGTTTGTATGACGAGTTGTCCACCAATGGAGATGCACCAAAATCACCTAGTTTTATTCTTGAAAGGAATGGGCATTTGGATGCCTTACATTCAACCATTTTGAATTTTAATAACAGGTTTGTAGCATACTTTGGTTGGTTTACCTTGATCCCTGCATAATATTGCTCAATCCCTAAGCCAAGAAATTGTTTCAACAATCCAAGGCCAATCATGGAGAATTCACTATGCAATGAAGACTTTATTGATCCTATATCATTAGTGAAACTCTCCATAATCAAAAGGTCATCAATATACAATACTATGACCTGCAATAAATCACCAACATGCTGCAAATGTACATTTGAATAATATTTACATCTTTCAAAGCCAAGCAATAGCAGAAATTGTCCATCTTGGCATACCAAGCCCCGAGGGCTTGCTTGAGGCCATAGAGAGACTTCTTCAACCTGCAAACAAGTGAAGGATCATGAATGAAACCTTCAAGTTGCTGGATATATATATCCTCATGAAGGTCACCATGAACAAAATCACTCTTCACATCCATGTGGTGAACCTCCTAGCGCTTAGATGCAACAATGGCTAAAACTAGCCTGATAGAGTCCATCTTTGCAACCGGTGTAAATGTATCTGTATAGTCCAATCCTTGGACTTGATAGAAGCCTTTGGAAACCAACCTGGCCTTATAATTGATATCAAAACCATAAACAACCACTTTGGTCCTATAGGCCCATTTACATTGCACTAGTTTCATCTTGGAGGCCAAGGGAACCAATTCCCAAGTCTCATTTTCTTACAAAGACTTGAATTCTTTTTGCATGGTTGTTTTCCATCTTGGGTCAAGTGATGCTTCCTGATATGTTTGGACATCAGATCCAACCATCATAAATCATCTCTCTGAAATATCCAATTCACAAGTAGAGAAGGCATTGTGAAATTGAGATCTAGTCTTCCTAGAGTCTAGTTGATCTCCAACAAGATCACCAGCCGCTTGTATGGTTTTCTCATCCCACTTTGTTTGAATGGGTGAGTTATGATCTGAATGCATTTCATCATCATCATCATCAATATCAGAATCAGACAAATCAGAGGAAGAATCATCACTTAAATCATCGCGGAGTGGAGGATTTGAGCATTCACCTTAAGCTAGTTCGATCTCCTGCATGGGCTCTTCTTCGAACTGTACACTCCTTTCGATGAATGTTTTCTGAGATGCGGGATTAAAGAAATTATATCCCTTTTCACATTCAACATATCCAACCATAATGGACTCCTTTCTTTGAGGTTGCAAGGCCTTTCTCTTCTTGGAAGGAATTCTATCCCAAGCCTTTGAACCAAATACCCTGAAATGAGAAACATTGGGCTTGTGACCACTCTAAGCCCTAAATGGAGTTTTACAATCCAATGCTTTGTGTGGAGCTCTGTTATGAACATATGTATCACAATTGATAGCTTCATCCCATATCTTAGGATTCAAATACTTTTCTTCCATCATGCATGCAGCCATCTCCTTGACAGCTATGTTCTTGCGCTTTGCAACGCCATTCTGTTTTTGGTGTGTAGGGCACAAAATGCTGCATTTTGATGCCACATTCTTCACAAAGCTGCTGCAAATTCTTATTGACATACTCCTTGCTATTGTCAGTCATAAGAACCTTGATCTTGTTCCCACATGCATTCTCAACTAAAGCTGTGTACATTTTGAAAGTCTCAAAAACTTCAGATTTTAGCTTGAGAAAATACACCCAACAATACCTTGAGAAACCATCTATGTAAGTCAACACATACCTTGAATTCCCATATGAGGGTGTGGGAATATGCCCTATAATATCTGAATGGATCATATCAAGCTCTTTGACAACCCTCCTCGTCTTTCATTTCTCGTATTTGCGCTTAGCATGTTTTCCCACTACACATCCTTTGCATGTGCTATTGGAAAACTTGATGGTAGGAAGCTCTTCAACCATGCTTTCATTGATTAGTGCTTGGAGGTACTTGTATTTGAGATGACCATATATCTCATGCCACAACTTGATTTTTTCATTGGCATGTGACATGACCGCATTCCCTTCGGAGTATGGAAGGAAATGAGAGAATTTGTACATTCTCAAATCATGGTCAGCAAAACCCACTGCAACAACTTGGCATGTAGAGATTTCTGAGATCTCCACATCATTTTGAGTAAATGTAGAGATTTATGAGATCTCCACATCTCTGTTTCATTTGATAGACGAAGAGTAGGCTCACTGCTAGATCAGGCACAAATAACACATTGTTGAAGTACCCATCTTCAAGATCAATCTTGTCGATCCCTTTGGCTTGGATTTTTGAATCATCACTCATGAGGATGGATGAACCATTGTAAGGATGTAGGGTTGAGAAGGAATCATGCATGGAAGCCATGTTCCTAGAGTCACCTAAATCTATGATGAAGGAAGACGAACTTGAAGATCCAACAACCAAAGCATGACATCTTTCTTTGTTCTCTGAGCTTGAACCTCCCTCTTTCTTCCTTGCGCATTTTAGCAGTGGGATGTTGTTCTTCTCAAGTATTTGCGCCATCATGTCAATGGTTTTATTCATGCATCCACTCTTTGGATGCCAAACTTTGTGACAATAGGTGCTTTTTGTCTTCTCTTACTTCTTATTTTATTTGTTCTTGCTAGGATTTGAAACCCCATCTGAAGATTTGGGCTTCTATTGCTTATTCTTCTCTTGCTGCTTCGAATCTCTGGATTTCTTCTTGCCTTTGGTTGGATTCGAAACACCTGCAGCAAGGGATTGATCCTTCGTGGATTTCATGGTACCCATTTTCAACAACTTGTCTTGTTCTTGAGTTAGTGACTCCATGAGGCTTGTCAGTGAAGGAATCCTCCAATTTCGAGCTGTGAGCTTGCTTGAGTGAAATGTTGACACAGACACTGATAACTCTGGCCCTCGCTTCGAAAGAATGGACAATGTAATATCCCCCAAGTGATCAACTTTATTTGTAATATTTTTGAAAGACTATTTTATTTTGAATGTGATTGGAAAACCTGGAGTATGCAAATCAGTCCTTGGAGGACATATGTAACTGAAACATTATGCTTGTAATAAAAATCGAGAATGATGGGGATAACCATGTTGAATGAGGAAACTATGCATGCGAGACTGGGGGACGTGAAGGGTCAATCTCATGAAGGTTACACTAGGCATGGGAATGCTAGTATGGCACTAGATCCACCCTAGGGAATGAAATATGTAGTGGCCACAGAAATTCCAGGGAGGAATTAGTCGTTAGCTGCAAAAGACCTAGGAAAAAAAAACGACAAATAAGGAAGCATATGCAAGGAGGTGAGAGCCCGTTGAGTATGCTGGAACAAGGAAATACTTGTTGTGTGAGATCTATGTGTTAGGCATGCTGAAATAAATACTTGTTGTGTGAGGAAGTGATTTCTCACTGGAGAACTGGAACTGAGTTTGAATACCTCCGCTCTTGGCATGCATAGTTTAGCTCGGGGGTGATTGAGGACGGAGAGATCCATGCCTAATCTATGGTTGGGTGGAACGTGGTTGTTCCCTTTTCATTGTGGCTCGTTTACACAAACAGGTCTCCTTACTGAAGTTTTGGTACTGCCATTCTATTGAACTCGGGGCATGTTGTTTTCGTGTATATTTGTGTTTCAATGTCAAGGAAATGATAATTAGTAGTTCCAATTTCACTGATGGAAATAATGCTTACGAAGTATTATTCTCACAATCTGTTCTTAGATGATTATGCCTTGTATTGAGGAAAATGGAAACTCAAATGGTGTAATAGTTTCTGTAGAGAGTCGCCAGCATACTGCATGATTTCCTTTGATTGATGAGCTTTAAGGCGTGTCTGTAGATGTATGAATGTATGTTTCAATGTTTGCTGCAATGATAAGAGAATGCCCTTAGGTTTGTTGTTGAAAGTATTGTTGATAAATGGGTTTGTGCTCATATTAGTATGATTGCATTGGATATGTAGTGTATTTAGTGGTTGATACCCTACTCTGTTGATGCCCTGCACTTGGGTTTTGTCATTCTCCTAACAGGAGTACTCTTAATATTTTGGGAATGGTTATGACTGCATTGGATGCCTAGATCACTGAAGAAGGAATGCATTTACTCTATTTATCAATCCCCTAGAACTTGTAAGTGAACTTAGATTTTTGGAAATGGATTCTCCTGCTCTGTTGAATGACTGTGACTTGTATTTGGTTATTTTTGGGTTGCGTAATGGTGTAATAACATTCTGTAAAGAGTTACTGGCATATTGTATGTTTTTCGTGGATTAAATACCCAGTGTAATAGTTCCATGTGGGTAGGTTGTCATGTCCCCATTCCAATAGGTCTACTAGTTGACAATGTTTCACCCACCTACTAGTTTCCTTAGTTGCGGAGGAGGCATTAAATATTTCAATAAGGGAGATATGGGACCCAAGAGAACCTTAGTTTATCATTTACACATTAAATTGGGTCATACAAATAATAAATATGGAGAAAATAAAATGGCATTGCTTCATAAGGACATTTGGAGGTCCATGGAGGCCTTGGGTGGCTAGATGATTCCTTACACATGTCATGACTTAACCCCAAATTCAAAATTATGAGGGATGGAATTTTTTTGGAAGGTGAAGAGGCATCAAACGACATATCATGAGCCCAAGGATTCAAATGGGTGAGTAGGAGTAAATCCCCATAGAAGAGGAAGAGTCTAGGAAGAAACTAGGTGCCATGTTGAGCTATATTTCCTGCGCTTTATGACAACAGTGATGGAATATTATATGACAAGTCAGACCTGATTGCTGACATATGACAAATCTGACATGACAAGGATAAAAATAGACACAAAGAGGTCGAATTTGGTAGTTAGAGGAAACCATTCGAATTTGGTGGAAGATGAAGGGTTGAGGAGAAGGCCAAGTGGCATGGAGGTTACTAAACATCAAGGATGAGCTGGAGGAAGAATATGGGAATGAATTCGACCTTGGAGGGCCTTAGGAGGGTTATT
Source organism: Pseudotsuga menziesii (assembly GCA_001517045.1). Taxonomy (NCBI): domain Eukaryota; kingdom Viridiplantae; phylum Streptophyta; class Pinopsida; order Pinales; family Pinaceae; genus Pseudotsuga; species Pseudotsuga menziesii. The sequence goes on from LPNX010630550.1 coordinate 273,279, forward strand.
AAAATATTTCATGAGGAATGTAAATGGATTTTTATCATTTGTGAATTTTCCTTTGGAATTTGGAGAGCAATTGCTTGTCCTTTACACGATGAGTGCACACATACCCTGCTAGTGAGCCAATTTCAAGAGAGTGAGATTCTCATACAAGTTGGACATGGTAGAGGCCATTTATACCTCTCATTTGGAGCTTCAGATATTTTTTTATTGCAGATGGGATTCTGATTCTATTCGTGATCCATATTTCCTCCTATTCTCTCAATTTCTACTTCTAGATTTCCAAGTTTTTCCTTGAAGGCGCACTTGTGTGAATGGTGATTGCGCTCCATTTATTTCAGTTGATTCCCAAGAATGGGTGAATGATTAATGTCTCTATAATATGTCTCTCATATCATCTGTAAGTCGAAATTAGAAGAAATACATGTGAAAATGTCCACATTTCCAAGCTTTATTGTGACCAGTTTCCATGTGACGATTTTCCCTTTCAATGGAGATTGTGTATCTGATGTATATTGCGACTTGGATAAATGTTATGTGTTTCTAGTGAGATATTGAAATGATTTCAATGCTATATATTCATATTTCTCTGTTATGAACCATTATTTTCTCCATTTATGAGCCGAAGTTGAGCTTTTATGTGTCATTTCCCTTAAGCAAATATCACTGAAATTGTGCATTCGTATATGAAAATTTAATGCAGAAATATTAACCACACCAAATGTCAGTAAATGGAGTATAATTACATTCCCCATACTCTTTTCTTAAAATTTTTAGGGTTGAATAGGAGTTGGAGAGCCATTTTTTCCCATACCCTAGGGGGAACTGCATCATAAATTGCTAGTAATTTTTCCCTTTTTTCCATCATTCCCAATTCGATATACATATGTATATGACCTATCATAAAACTATTAAAGAGTCACTTTAATATTCCTAATACTCCCCACATAATTCCCTACCAAATTTGATACCCTCTTGAGCCATTCGAATCCCCCTTGGTCAAAACTAATCAAGACACTTTTTCCAAAATTCTGCCTTTATTGGGAATTTTTGAATTGGGACATTACAAGTGGTATCAAAGCCTAATATTGGCACCTGATAGAGCTCTCTATTAATTTTGCATGACTCTGATATTCCTCCATTATAAACTGAGAGTGGAGACCTTAACAGTGAAAGGGAAGAAAGTGGAGAAGTCAATTCTTTTTACAAGAAGATTAAGGAAAAACTAGAACTGGGAAATATGGATGACAAAGAAAACCATGAATACCTTGAAACATTCATTAAGGAAGCTATGGAAGGCATGTCCAAAAATTTTATGCAAGGGTTAGAATTTTTTACTAGCCAACTTATGGGCAAGTCCACGTTCGGGAGTAGTAGTAGTTCACCCCATGAAGAGAGGAAGACCCATGGGGAAGCCATTTTTTCGAAGACTAGACCTCATAATAGACCACATGAGTTCAGAAATCAAAATGTACCTGCAATACCTAAGTTATTAGAGTCTAAAGAAGTTCCTTACACCACCTATGATGTTAAAGAAATAACAAATGAATGGCATCAATTAGGTGATGAGTGTAGGAAAGTACTCCCTTTTGATCAGTACATTAGAGCTTCTATTCAATTCAAGCAAGGAGGAAATGGGAATAGGACATCTCCTATTAATAAGGAATTAAAGTACAACATTGGAAAAGTAACCATTCCTTCCTTCGATGGTTCCTCACAAATGTTTGCTAGTGCTTGGTTGCAAAAATTAAGTGTATATTTTTAGTTAAATCCTATGGTTGAAGTAGATGCATTGAAGATGGCCATTCTGCATCTTGAAAGGGAAGCTAGTGATTGGTGGTTCCATGGTATTAGAACCTTGGGACATTATCATATTTTGTCTTATGAGGGTGTCTCCAATGCATTGATGGAAATATTTGAGAAGAAGAACCTGAACTTCCTTTCAAAGAACTAGCGCAATTGAAGCAAGTAGGAACTCCTGAAGAATATATGTTAGAATTTGAAAAGATTTCAATAATGGTTTCTGATGTATCTGTGGCTAGGTTTTTTTTATTATTTACTGAAGGATTGACAGAACCTTTGAGAGGGCTAGTGAAAGCCCACAAGCCAAGCACATTGAAGGATTCCATGAATTTGATAAGGGATTTGCAGAATGTGTTGTCAAGAACCAAATATCCTCCTAAGACAAATTTCCCTTCCAAGTTCAAGGAAGGTAAGACACCATGGAAAAAATACTCCTATACCAAAGAAAATAAAGGAGGACCAAGCAAACTTAAGAGCTTATAAGAAAGAAGCTATGTTTTACATGCCAACAACCTTGGGTCCCAGGACATAGATGTGCCAAGGGGAAGACACACTATATTGATTTTTTTTCTGAAGATTATGAAGAGGAGGAGGAGGAGTAAGAGGCACAAATTGAAGCCCAAGAAGAAGGGTATCAAACAACCGAAGAAGAACAACACACTCCTGATACATGAAAAATTGCAGCACTTTTGGGTGTACCTAGATTCCACACCTTGAGGATCAAGGGAAGCATACAAGGCCAAAAGGTCACAGTTCTAGTGGATGGTGGAGCCACTCACAACTTCATAGATGCAGCCCTGGTGGAGAGGAGAAAGTTGCAAGATGAAACTTTTGATGGTTTCACAGTCATCATTCCAGGTAACAATTCTATGCATTGCACTAAATGGATTTCAAAGCTTCAAATCACTCTAGGAAATCATACTATCACTGACAATTTTAATGTAGTGAATGTGGCTGATACTAATGTGGTTTTGGGAGTACAATGGTTGTATTCTTTGGGGGAGAATATAGTGAATTATCAAGTCCCTAAAATAAGGTTAAAAAATTTGGAAGGGAAACCCATCTTGTTAAGAGGAATGCACACTTACCCAAATCAAGTGGTGTCACATGCCCCAATTTGCAAAACAATTTAATGTTATTGAGGAACATTATGTTATATTTTATGCTAAATTTGTAATTGATGACCAAGTGGGGTTAAGAATAATTAATGTATTTCAGAATATTTTATTTATAAATAAATAAATGATGAGACAACAGGTTAGGGAAGCTGTTAAAAGAGTGTTAACTGGTCACTTGGTGGAGGAGACTGGGTGGAGAGTATACTGACAAGTGGCAGCATCCTCAAACTACTTCTAACTTTTGTAGGTGGAAAATTACCTATATTTGTGGCCATGATTCCCCAAGAAAGTGGAATTAGAGTAGGTGGCTCATTAAGTAAAAACTGACCCATAAGACCTAGGATTATTATAAAATTTCCCATTGAATACAGCTAAGGCTGCTCATTCTGTAAAGGTGATCATTCAGTGTGAATGAAGTGCACATGAGAAATTCGATGGAGAGGATTTACTAAAGTGAGTTTGAGGGGTTAACTGTTGAGAACTGAACTTATGCAGCTATTAGTCTGAAGTTCTTACTGCTGTAAGCAGGTTTGAATTACTGTTGTAAATTGACTAGTCAGGTGTCAGAAGGTCTTAAGGATACATCCTTCAGGACCAGGAAATAGGCTCGGGGGTCCTGAGGAAGTGCAGACTAAGCTTTCCCCAGCAGTTGGTTGGGAGGAACAACCTCCTTAAGTTGTTGTCACCTCATCATTTGACAGGTTTTTATTTGTTCAGGCTATTTATAATTTGTTTATTGTTTTCAGCAAATGATCATTAGTTTTCAAAGAAATGCATGTTATTGTTTTGATTAGGGTTTATACATAAAAGAATATTGTGTATTGATAATATTAGTGATTAGTAGATTATGTTTAGAACAGGCATATTAGTAAATGAAAGTAATTAGAAAGAAATTACCACACTGTATTTTTCCACGCCTTGAATTAGGTAGTACTCTAGTACAACAGGTTGATCAAGTAGATGTGAAGATTTGTTTATCAACTCTGAATGAAAATTGTAAATGAATTTTTTAGAGTTTGTATGTGAATCATTACAGAAAATAGTAGTACTTGGTCTAGCTACTGGAAGTATCTATATTAACTAATTATCTAGAAAAGAACTGAATATATATATAATCATTTATAGGCATACTATTCATAGAAGCATTACAAGTACTAATAATTATTATAACATAATAGATGGATATATTTAATAAACATAGGAACAGTAAAAAGACAATACTAGGATTTTAACCAAGATAGCAATCCATAGGACTTGTTAATAAAGTAACCTTCCATACTTACTTAGGGTTTACTAGAGGTAGGTTTAAATCCTTAAAGACGGACTTTTACTATCTTAACCATAACATAACATTTAACAGCTGTAAATATTTATTACTGAAAGTAATAATAGGAAAACAAAACTAAGAACCATTTCTGTAGAAATCCATATCCTTTCGGAACTATAGGTTATTTTCAAATAATAACAAATTTGGAAGAGAAACAGAGTGTTGTATTCACATAAGAATACTGTCCAATTTTTAAATAGTAACAAATACTATAAACCCTTTATACCGAATGTTTTATTTTTTAAATTAAATAATGTTGTAAACAAACTAAACATAAACAAAATAGCATAAGCATAATGGCCCACGGCCTCTTATAACCCTATCGAGGCTTAAAGCCTGTACAAAAACAAATCACATATTTTTTCTTGTAAAAACAATAAGACAATAAACCAAAAATTATAATTTACTAATAGCCTTGCTAGTTTACAAGTTTTGACTGAGTGAGCAGTCTTCTCTTTTCTTTTAAAAACCACTGAAAAACCTTTAAGTAACCAGGTATAGGTCGAATAACATTGTCTCGTCTTAGAGCCGAGTTCAAAGAAAAAGATAAACAAAACAATTTTTACATCATCCAAGCCGTAAAGGCCTTGTTAAGTAAAACCCAAGTCACGGTTGCAATAACTTTCTAGAACTTGCACATATTACCCTTTAGGGTTTTCGTTACAAAAACAAAACAACACAATGAACAACATATCAAGTAAAACCTAGGCCGAGTTCATCTAAGAAACAAGTATCCTCATCTTTCATTCACCATAATACCAATGCAAGAGAAGACCCTCAGTTCAACTGGGGCTTACCAGGTTGCGTGGTCGTGAAAGGAGAGGTGTGCTTCCAACTAAACCCCAACTTCCAGAAGAGGCACCTACGCAGAGAAAATGGTGGTTAGTACAGCATTAAAAATGTATCTTAAACTTATCATCACTGAAAGGTAAAGGTTGTTACCGAAATTTTACCTAATTTATCGTTCGGGGAAACCAGTAGTCGCAAGCAGATGACACAGCTTGATGGCTTATGGAAGAGTAGTACCTTGGATGATTCTAATGCACTAGTTACAAATGAACCCTGAGTCCTCAAATCTCTGAAGAAAAATGAGCAATCACTCCAACCTTAAACACCGAGAATCCACCATATAATCTCACCAAAACTAAGCTTGCAGTGTTATGTCAAAAGGTTGTTTGCAAACAAGAGAACCGGCAGTGTCATGGCAGACACGAGCTCGTAGCTTGGCCACACTCGTTGAAGAGATCTGAGCAATGCAAAGAAGGAGGGTGAGGGATTCCCTTTTAAGTCAACCTCATCTATGTACAAAACCTCACCACGTGTCCATAAATTATTTTCCTCAATGTGGGTGGTGTTCTATAGTCAACGGTGTAGTTTCGAGCCTGCATGAAATCATTACATAGCAAAAGTTTTAATCATATAAACCTTGCACATTCTATGATTGCCAATCATGTTTCATTTTATTATTTCGAAGCTTCATTTACAAACTATAGGGTTATGATATAGAAATTTTCTTTTAGGGTTTGGTTATGGGTCAATTTATGAAGTTCTTTTATACATCATGTTAATTTATACATGTGTAAAGGACTCCCTTAATGTTAAATCTATAATAAGAATGAGATCCAATGACACCTAGAATTGGCGGGCAAAAGAGGTAGATGAGACCAAGTATCTATAATGTATCTTAAAGTATTGAAAATCAACAAACTTATCTTGAGAGTTTTATAAACAACTTGCAAAAAGGGTATGGTTTATAACTAAAGGATACACTAGGATTGAGTGTATAAGATACAAGTATTAAGAACTCAAAATAAAGGACTGTAAAGTAATAAGGAATATTTCTTGAACTAAAAAGAGATTCATGGTTCGGTTCTTTTATTAAATTGAGTTTTGAGAATGCTAGTAGATAAAATCCTTCGATTTTGTTCGGAGTCTCAGTAACAATTCTAGAAACTTAGTAAGGAGTCAATACTTAAAGTAAAAGTAATCTTGTTAGTATTGAGAGCATGTGGTGTATAAAACCTTGAAACGAAGATAATTGTGATGGACACCAAACAGTATGGAATGTATTAAGCATCAAGATATGAACTGAATTTCTTTACATCTAAAACTCTAAATCACAATTACTATAAACAGGAATACAAGTTTTAATAGAAGTTAAATCAAAATCATCTAGGGTTTCGGATATCTTTTGACAGTATGTGATCATGCAGTTTAACCTATGCATAGATGGTTTGATATAACGTCATTACGGAGTTTTGACAGCAAAAGAAATACAGATTAACATTACCTCTTATGGAGACAAGCTGCAGTTAAAACACTCTAAGTCTAGCATCATAAACATGCTAGAGAAGTATCTTCTTGACTTGAATTTAAATATTATTTTACTGGAATGTATGCTTACCTTCTAAACCTATAAGGAACCATCAGTCCCACTGTGTTAGCTTAAAGCTAAGTAAGCCCCGATCACACATAAGAATCTTTCCCTACTTGACAAAAGAAATCATCAGTATATCTAGCAGCAGTAAAATACAAGTTCTTTTTCTACTTATGGAATAATTACAACTGCTAAGTCGAAAACAACACTAACTCAGCTATCCAGGAGAAGCCTATAGTTTATACAAAATCTTATAAAGAAGAAACTCTTTGTTTATATTATAAATTGTTTTATTATCTGCTAACCGTTAGTGGTACGTTAGCGCTGACATTAGACATTTTATGTCACTTAATTTTTTTAAAATTTTTACGAATTTTTGAGTTATTACAAGTGGTGTCTTCTCACATCATGAGGTCTATTTTGAGGAATGGAGACATAGAATGGGATGTTGAATGTTTAATTACATATCCTAAGCCTCACGTGAATATTTCCAAGCATCCTAAGGAGATATAGCAATATTGAGTAAGTATGATAAGGTTTTTGGAGGTATTTCCCTAGAGAGACCACCAAATAGGGGGGTGGAGCATAGAATTGAGTTAGAGATAGGAACACAACCTATCAAAATGCAGCCTTATAGACATCCCAAAAGGATTAGAGATGAGATTGAAGAGGCCATTAAATAACTCTTGGAGTTGGGTCTCATAAGGCCTAGTTCTATCCCATTTGCTTCTTCAGTTGTGATGGTTAAGAAGAAAGATGGAACCTTGAGAATGTGCATTGATTTTAGAGCATTAAACAAGAAGACAAAAAATAATAGATACCCCATTGCAAGGATTTATGAGCTCATGTATGAGCTCCATGGGGCCATTTTCTTCTTAAAGATTGACCTTAGATCTAGTTATCACCAAATTTGAATGATAGAAGAAGGCATACCAAAGAATGCTTTCAGGTCCACTATGGTCACTTTGAGTTTGTTGCCATGCCCTTTGGCTTGACAAATTAACCTGCCACATTCCAATCATGCATGAAAAATATCTTCCACAAGCAACTTCGTAAGTTTGTACTAGTTTTCTTTGATGACATTCTTATTTACAGTAAAACTTGGGAAGAACACTTGCATCATCTAGAAGAGGTATTAAAAATTATGCATGATCAATCTTTGTTTGCTAAGCTATCAAAATGTGAGTTTGGTTAAAGAGAGATCTTATATATTGGACACATAATTGGTCAATATGGTGTGAAGGTGGATATGGATAAAATAAGAGCCACGTTAGAGTGGCCTCATTCCAAAAGTCTCACTGAATTAAGAGGATTCATTGGAATTTGCACCTACTATAGAAAGTTTGTGAAGGGTTTCTCCCAACTCACTTCACCTCTCACTGATTTAACAAAGAAATATGCTTTCCAATGGCATGAAGGGGATGAAAAATCTTTCCAAAGAATGAAGGAGGTAATGAGAAGTTGTCATATTCTAGATTTGCCTGATTTTTCTAAACCATTTGTCTTAGAATGTGATGCATCAGGGGAAGGCATTGGAGAAATCCTAAAACAAGGACAACACCCAAAAAAATTTGAGAGTAGGAAGCTACAAACACATGAGAATATTTACTCCATTTATGATAAATAAATCCTATTTATCATACATGCATTGGTCAAGTTCAGACAATACTTGGTGGGAAACAAATTTGTGGTCAAAACTAACCATAACAGCTTGAGGTACTTCCTCACTCAAAAGTTTCTAAATGAAAGGAAGCAAAAGTGAGTGAGTAAGATTCAAGCATTTGAATTTTATATTGAATATGTGAAGGGAAAAAATAATCTGGTAGCTGATTCCTTATCTAGAAGACCTTCTATTTCTCTAATGGATGTAGGAGAAAATTGGAAAGCCACATTAGAGGTAGAGTATGCCAAGGATAAATTTTCTTGTGAAATTTTTATGGAACTAACCAAGATGATAGGTATAAGGCGTTGAAAGGAATCATATACTACAAATATAGAATCTATTTGGTCCCTAATTTGAGATTGAAAGAGGATTTTAAAGAAATATCATGACTCTCCTCTAGCATGTCACCCTGGTTTCTTCAAAACATACTGAATGTTGAGGGAGACATTATCATGGAAAGGGCTGAAGGATGATGTTCTAAAGTATGTTAATGAATTCCCCACATGTCAGAAAAATAAAGTGGAGCACTCTCATCCTGCTTTTCTCTTACATCCCTTGCCTATTCCAGTACAAAAATGGGAGAACATTTCTATGGACTTCATCACTGGTTTGCCCAAATTATTTGGTAAGATTTCTTATTTTTGGTGGTGGATAGACTCACTAAATTTGCTCATTTCTTTGCCGCTAATACAACTTTCACTATTTCACAAGTGGCTGAACTTTTTTTAAAGAAGTTTTCAGATTGCATGGGCTTCCTAAGAGCATTGTTAGTGACAGAGATAACAGATTTTTTAGTGCATTTTGGCAAGAAATCTTCAAAATGTTGGGGAAATATTTGACACTTAGAACAAGCTATCATCCCCAAAATGATGGTCAAATAGAGAGGGTGAATCAATGGTTGGAAGGATACTTGAGGAACTATGTTAGTGGGCAGCAAAACACATGGATAAAATGGTTGCATTTGGGTGAGTTTTGTTACAATAATACTTTCCATATGTCCATTGGCATGTCTCCTTTTAAAGAAATTTATGGTTATAATGAATCCAATTTTATTGACCACATTTTTTATGATATTAGAGCTCCAAATGCCAAGGATTGGCTTGAAGAAAGTCAAGAGATATTGAAAGTTTTGAGAGATAACTTGTAGGTTGCTCAAAATCATCAGAAACAGTATGCATACCAACATAGTGTGGAGAGACAATTCCAAGTGAATGACTTGGTGTATTTGAGGTTGGAGCCATACAAAAAAACCACCATAAAGGGTAAAGGTTCAAAAAATCTCAAGCCAAGTTTTAATGGTCCCTACAAAGTGATTCGAAAAGTTGGGGAAGTGGCCTATCAATTGGAGATTCCCATGGGAAGCAAAATTCATAATGTATTTCATTTTTCTTGTCTAAAGAAGGTTATAGGGCAGCAAATTTCAGTTTCAGATACTTTACCACCTTCGAATGATCAAGGACAATTTGTTCTCATTCCAGAAAAAATATTGAGAACAAGAGAGATAAGACTACGAAGCAGAACAATAAAAGAATATTTGGTACAATGGAAGGATTTGCCTAGTGAAGAAGATAATTGGGAAGATGAACAATTTTTTCAGAATTGAAACTTGGCATTGCTTGAGGACAAGCAATATTGGGTGGGGAGGACTGTCATGTCCCCATTCCAATAAGTCTACTAGTTAACAATGTTTCACCCACCCACTAGTTCCTTAGGTTGGGGAGGAGGCATTAAATATTTCAGTAAGGGAGCTATGGGACCCAAGAGAAACTTAGTTTATCATTTACACATTAAATTAGTGCATAAAAATAATAAATATGGAGAAAATAAAGTGGAATTTCTTCATAAGGACATTTGGAGGTCCATGGGGGCCTTGGGTGGCTAGATGCTTCCTTACACATGTCATGACTTAACCCCAGATTCAAAATTATGAGTGATGGAATGTTCTTGGAAGGTGAAGAGGAATCAAATGACATATCATGAGCCCAAGGATTCGAATGGGTAAGTAGGAGTAAATCCCCATAGAAGAGGAAGAGTCTAGGAAGAAACTAGGTGCCATGTGGAGCTAGATTCCTTGCGCTTTATCACAACAATGATGGAACATTCTATGACAAGTCAGACCTGATTGCTGACCTGATTGATGACATAAGAAAATTATGACATGACAGGGCTAAAAAAAGCCACCAAGAGGCCGAATTTGGGATTTAGAGGCAACCATTCGAACTTGGTGGAAGATGAAGGGTTGAGGAGAAGGCCAAGTGGCATGGAGGTTACTAAACATCAAGGATGAGGTGGAGCAAGCCTATCGGAATGAATTCGACCTTGGAGGGCCTTAGGAGGGTTATAAAAATATATCATGAGGAATGTAAATGTATTTTGATCATTTGATCATTTTCCTTTGGAATTTGGAGAGCAATTGCTTGTCCTTTGCACGATGAGTGCACACTTATCCTGCTAGTGAGCCAATTTTGAGAGAGTGAGATTCTCATCAAAGTTGTCCATGGGAGAGGATATTAAGACCTCTCATTTGTATCTTCAGATATTTTTTTAATGCATATAGGAGGCTGCTTCTGTAAGTGATCCATCTTTCTTCCCATTCTCTCAATTTCTACCTCTAGATTTCCAAGTTTTCCATGAAGGCGCACTTGTGTGAATGGTGGTTGCACCCCATTGAGTTCAGTTGATGCCCAAGAATGGGTGAATGATTCATGGCTCTGTAATATGTCTCTCATATCCTCTGTAAGTCGAAATCAGAAGAAATGCATTTGCAAATGTCCACATTTCCAAGCTTTATTGTGACTAGTTTCCATGTGATGCTTTTCCCATTCAATAGAGATTGTGTATCTGATGTATATTGCGACTTGGATCAATGTTATGTGATGTTAGTGAGCTATTGAAATTAATTCAATGGTATATATTCATATTTCTCTATTCTGAACCATTATTTTCTCCATTTATGAGTCAATGTTGAGATTTTATGTGTCATTTCCCTTAAGCAAATATCACTGAAATTGTGCATTCGTATATGAAGATTTAAAACACAGTTCCAGAAATACTAACAAAACCAAATGAAATTAAATGAAGTCTAATTAAATTTCCCATACTCTTTTCTTAAATTTGGGAGGTTCGAATAGGATTTGGAGAGCCATTTAGCCCATACCCTAGGGGGAATTGCATCATAAATTGCTAGTAATTTTTCCCTTTTTTTCATCATGCCCAATTTGAGTTGCAAATGTCTATGAACTGTAATAAAAATATCAGAGATTCACTTTAATATTCCTAATATTCCCTACCAAATTCAGTACCCTCTTGAGCCCTTCGAATCCCCCTTGGTCAAAACTAGTCAAGACAATTTTTCCAAAATTCTGCTTTTATTGGGAATTTTTGAATTGGGACATTATAGAGGCTTGAGCCTTATTCAAGGTGGAACCATCCCAGGATTAATGGAGTGCATGTATAATATGTATAGTATTGAATGGTATTTTTTTACACTTGCATCTACCATTTTTCCCCTGAAAAGGTTTAGGCCAGTGAAAGGAAGAATACGGAATGAAAGGCCTAGATGTGTAAAGGAGGAGATCAAAGGTTATAGAGGATTTAGCCAAGGTAAGACGCTCATACATAAGAATTTTAGTATTGAAAGGAAAGGTTAACTGGTAGGAATAATCGACTGTCAAATGGATTGAGGTCGATAGATCAATGGTGGACAGATATTTCACTAGGTAGACTTGCAAGGGAAAATGAGTTGCGAGGATTTTGCAAAATCCTACACACCCCACATGTTTCGACTGGTGATATTTTATGAGGATGGAGATCGATGGCAGGATTCGATCTCGTATCCTCAACCTCTATGGATAAATGAACTTTCCACTTTTGCAGAATCCGGTAGACCCAACGAAGATGAACGGTGAAGATCAAACGGGGATTTAGATCTACGGTGGAGATTCATTTCGCAATGTCAACAAGCGTGAATAAATGAGCTTTCCAGATTTGCGGAATCCGGTAGACCCAACGAAGATGGACGATGAAGATCAAAGAGGATTTATATCTATGGCAGAGGTTTATTCGCAATGTCAACAAACGCGAATAAACAAACCTTCCAGATTTGCAAAATCTGGTAGGCCCAACGAGGATGAACGGTGGATATCTGAGCCGCAAGACCGACGGTTGAGTTTGACCCCGAAAGAATCAACGGTGTGGAATAAGTCAAGTGGAAGGCGGAAGCGAAAAGATCAAAGTGGAACTTCAAGAAAGTTGGAAGTCTGCAACCCTAAATCTGCAGCCCGTGAGATCGACAGTTGAGATTGACCCCGCAAGAATCAACGGTGCAGAAGAAGTCAGAGGTTGGAAGTCGGAAAGAAAAAAGTGAACAAGTAATGGTATCGTAGCTCGGGATTTTTGAAGTTCGAAGCCTAACGCTGGGAGTCAGAAAGTCGGAAGTCGAAAATCAGAAAAGTGACAAGTGAGCATACCGCATTTCAGGATTTCCGCTACCTGAAGCTGGAAACGGAAATCGAAAAGAGGAAAAGTGACAAGCGAGCATATTGCATTTCAGGATTTCCGCTACCTCAAGTCAAAAATCAGAAGCCGGAAGGAAGAAGTCGGAAAATTCAGTTTCAATGCGGAAACAAATTTTTTGGTTGCAGAAGTGGATTTAATTGCGAAAAGTGTATTTCCCTGCGGAAATTAATGTTGTTTTCATTTTAAGCTTAATTCACATGTTTTTTTTTACATACATACATACATACATACATACATACATACATACATACATACATACATACATACATACATACATATATATATATATATATATATATATGTGTGTGTGTGTGTGTGTGTTTTTTAGCAGTTTATTTGGGTATGTGACAGACAAGATCAACTGCTCATCTTTCTTCTCAATGCCACATTCTTTCAACCAAAGCACCGGCGTTTTTATCTTTGTGAAGAAATCTTGGATCGTATCAAAGTAAGTTGGGCTCAATGAGATCAACTCGTTTTTGAGTTGGTGACCTCTCATCTCATCAGTTTTCCCAAACGGTGACTCAATATTGAGCCATCTTTCTTAGGGTGTTGTAAGACTATCTACATGGAAGAGAATATCCCTCAAAATACTAAGACAAAGCATCCCGAATGCCTCATTTAGTATGTTGAAGTACTTTGATTTTTGCACAGCGGAGTTGGGCTCGGTCTCAGTTTCCATGGTGACTCTGTAAAGGTTTTCAACCTCATATGGATCACCATTTCAGAATTCTATTTGAAATAGTTGAATGGGGTAAGCAATACATGATTCTTCTCCATTGCTTCTTGCACACTGAGTGACAAAAACACTAGATGTACCTGCAATGCAAACACTCACATTTTTCTGGAAAATACCCTAGATAGCAACTCAAATTATCTGGATTTGATTTGTAGCTCCAAATAGATATGATACCATGTAGAAATATGATTCATATAAATATCTAGGAGCTAAGTGAATCCTCACAATTCAAGATTACTCACAAATTATGCATAAAACAGTGAAAAGAGAGAAATTAAAACATATAAATGGTGTCAATAATAGAGTTTATTATGACTAACCAACATGTAATATGTTTATATTACAATCAGATAAAATCGTTAGCCTTTGTAGGCAATTTGGATGCATACATGTGGCAGGCTTAGATTGGACCTCAAAACCCCCCTAGGTGGACCAATGAGCTCCCAAACCACCTCAAACAGATACAAATGCTGGTGTGAACATCGATGGAGCATGCTAGAACATAAATGAGGGTAGGATAGGCGTGGTGGAGTGCATGGGTGAGTGGGAGTGGCTCTAGGCAGCAATAAATGGTCCAAAAGTACCAAAAACACCCCAAAACAATGTATGGGCTCATCTAGTCAACCAGTTTCCCTGTTTTAAGGGATGGGGAACGCACCAAAAATTGAGTAGTCTTTAATGAGGGTGCAATTGTAATCAAAATGATCAAATGAGGGCGCTTGGGTGCATTTATGAGTCCAAAATACATAATGAACCAAGATTAACCAACACAACCTAGTTTTGGACCATATAACATAAGCATGAGTAATAAAAATGTATTGTAGGTGTATGACCACGGTACTAAGGTGGAATAATTCTCTAACAATCATCTCTAGGTCCTTCATCTCAAATTTTGTGGCAAGTCTCCTCTTTGTATTTGCAATGAGATCATCATCACCTATTAAAAACAAGTCATCTGCGTATAATAGTATTACCACTAGTATTCTACCCTAAACCTTGAAGTAGAGGTTGGAATTTGCTTTACTCTTGGTAAATCCATAGCTCATCGAAAATTTTTCCATCTTACCATACCATGTCTTGGGTTCCTGCTTAAACCTTACAAAGCCTTATTTAACTTGCACACATGAGTATGTATGTCATGTGTATCAAACCCAAGTGGCTACTCCACATACACTTCCTCCTCAACTACACCATTCAATAAAGTTGTCTTGATGTCCATCTAGTGTATCTTCCATTTCATTACTGTAGCTAAGGCTAGTACAAATTTTATGGAACTGTATCTTGTTACTGGTGCAAACGTCTCCTCATAATCTATGCCTTCTTTCTGGGAGAAGACACGTGCTACAAATATTTCCTTGTATTTTTCTATGCTTCCCTCTGCTGCATGTTTAATCTTGTAGATCCATTTGGAAGACACTACATACTTCCCTTTTGGTCTTGGGACCACCTCCTAGGCATCATTCCTCATGATCGATTGATATTCTTCGATCATGGCATCCTTCCATTCCTTATTTTATGTTGCTTCCTCATAGTTGGAAGGTTATTCATTAATGATGTCACAAAGTAGCACCACATAGATGGAGTATGGTCTCGGTCTCTTGCTCTCTCTGGAAGTCCCATCTAGAGCACCATATCTCTCTGCATCTTGCATTTCTTCATGTTCCCATGCTGCTCTTCTCTTGTAGGATTTATTCTCATGAGGTGGATGTACAGGTCTCTATGGTTATGTCAAGTCGTGGAATTCATGGTCTTCTTAGATGAAACCTTTCATAATTGTATCTTTGGTTCCTGAAACTTCGTGTTCTTCAGTTTCTTCGGTATGGAAATTTCTTGATCTGCTATAGGTTGAGTCTTCATCAAAAGTTACATCTCGGATGGTCTCGATCTTCTTGAATCCTGGAAAGTATATTGTGTAATATTTTGATGTGTCATTGTATGTAACGAATATGCCCTTCTTTCCTGAAGGATCTAGTTTTGTTCTCTTTTATTTTGGAACATATGTGTACACACGGTAGCCAAATATTTAGAGATGGTTGACTTATGGTTTCTCTCCTAAGAAATATTCTTCTAGAGTCTTGTTATCCAAGACACCATGAGGTGTTCTGTTTTGTACATACATGGATGTCATTTGCAACTTCTGTCGCTTAAGTGCATTGGAAGGTCTTGGTCATGAAGCATCGCCTTTGTTGTTTCCATTATCATTCTATTCTTCGTTTCTACAATGTGATTTTGTTGAAGATTGTAGGGAGTTCTAATCTCCCTCTTAATCTAGATTCTCTACATACGTCTTTGGATCTATATGAAGTGAAATCACTTCCATTATCTGATTGTAAGGTCTTGATCTTGTTTTTGGTGTCATTCTCTACCAAGGATTTGAATTCCTTGAACTTATTGAAAAAATCATCTTTGATTTTCAATAAATAAATCCATGTTTTATGAGAATAATCATATATGAAAGAAACATAGTATTCATATCTGCTTAAGGAGTTGGATGACACGAGGCTACATACATGTGAGTGGAATTCCTCCAAAATTTATTTCACCTTGCTTTCACTGCTTGGAAAAGGTTTCTTTACATTCTTCCCTTATGCATATCCTTTGCAAATGCCTTCATTTTTTGCTTGAATATTGGGTAGACCTGATACTACCTTACTTGCAATTCATAGTGCTCTATAGGGAACATGTGAAATACTTTAGTGCCATAGTTCGCTTGGTTCCATAGAGTCATGAACCAACTCTTGTTCTAGTTGTCCCTTTAATTTGTAAAAACCTCCCTCTTGCCCCCAAATTATTGTTGCGTCATCTATTGTCTCTCCTATTGGCCACATGAGTACTTGGCCATCAACAAATGCAACACGAAATCCATTAGTATCTAGATTTGAGATAAAGAGGATATTCTATTTCAAACCCAGTACGTAGAGAACATCCTTCATCTTCATTGATTTTCCTAAATCCAACTTGTAAGAAGCTTCTTTACTCCCTTTGATAGATATTGGTAGTCATCTCCAAGTTTCACCTTGTGAGGTGAATCATGTTTTGACAATTTGACAAAAGATTATTTGTACCCTGTCATGTGCTTGGACGCTCCACTATCTACAAACCAATCATTGCTTCCATGCGTGACTGTACCTATAAGATATGAAATCAAAACATATTCTTTATGACTTGAAGAATTTTCTCTTATCCTTTTCCTTTCTAGTTCATCTTCTTCAACAATGTGAGCACGATTCTTCATTCTCTTGTTTTCTCTTGAGGATCCCTTGTTTATGGGGCAATTTCTTACAGAGTGGCCTCTCTCATCACATGTATAACATTTGAGACTAGAGAAGTCACGTTTAGATCTATGACTCTTTTGGAATATTTTAGGCCTTTTGTGAGGGCGATGCTCCCTCTTGCTTCTATCCTTGTTTGTATGAGCTATTAGGGCTTGATCATCATCAACTCCCATTTTATCTTCTCTTGATACTAGTCGAGCTTCTTCTTGGGTGCACTCCTCCCACATTCTGTTGAACGTGATAAGTTTCTTTTTGGCACATATTACACAGATGAAAGAGTCCCATTATTTCGAAAGGCCATTTGATGTGGTCATTACTATATCTCCTTCTTCAACATTCTCTTCAGTGGATTTAAGTTGCTCCTTGAATTGAGAGACCCTTGAGAAGTAAGATTGGATGGTCTCCGAGTCTTAGATATTCACATTCTTGAGTTGATTCATCAAGGTCATGTTTTGGTTGATGTTCTTCCCTTCATATAGATTGGTTAAAGCATCAAACATCTTCTTGGGAGTCATCAATGAAGAGACATGAGGAATGAGATGATATTTGATGGAGTCTACAATAATCCTCTTGGCTCTAATTATGTTATTTTTGTGAGTATACTTGGTGTCTTCTCTCTCTAGTTATGTAACCTCCTCAATGGCATACTTGTCCAAGTCATTCTCTTATAGAATAAGATAAATTCTATACTTCCATGTTGGGAAGTTGTTAGCTCCCTCAATCTTATCCTCAAGCTTGGTGTGATTCATCATTTTGATATGAGAACCTCAAATGGAAATGACAATGAAAAAGATCTTACCAATTCAAGGTCCCCAACATGCTTCTTCAACTGGCTGACCTAGGATTTGATAGAGAAACCCTATTTTTTCAAACTTGGAATCTTGAAATTCTTCCTAGATAGAAAGATGCGCCTCCTTGAGGTGATTTCTCTAGTGGTGTCCTTTTCTTGGATTGGTGGATGGAAGCTCCAAAAATATGATTCCCTAGTTTCTCCCGACAATATTGATTAGGTCAAACATTAAACTTATTTGATTTAGAATCTGCTTCTACCAAAAGATGTGCACCCTTGAGGCAAGTTATCTTGACCTTATTTTATGGAAAATTTGTGGAGAAAAGTTAGCTTGACCTTCTTGTACCTAAATATGATCCAGATCCAAATCCATCACCTATTCTGAATCAGAAGCCTAAATGGGTTGAAAAGCTCATTGAAGAAGTTGGGAATGATGCCGGGGATCCAAATGATAGAAAAAAAATGAGGTCCCAGTATCAGAATGAATATGTTTCACTCTCTCACATAGCTTTGCTACCTACAGAGTGGTGCAACAAACTTCCAGGAAGATGCTACTTGATGATAGCGAATGATCCACAATTTGGCCCACTGAAGAACAAAATGGATCATTCCATTCCTCTCCAAAAATAAGAGACAAAAGAAACATTCAGCAGATCAAAATAATATGGAAAGTTTCACATGCACAGTCTGAGGATGCTGATGCACAGAAGAACCATGATTCTACATGGGTGCTCCACAAAGCTGTAAATTGTAGTAACATTTTGTAAGTTTCTACACAAATAGGAGAATTTCCTCTTAAGTATATCTTGTTTTCCTGATTCCTACTTATTTTGAGGGGGGGTTTCCCATGTTGTTTTCTCGATTTTCCTCGTTTTATTAAGAAACTTTTATTTCTTTTAGATTGTATGGGTGACTTTTGGCCTAGTTTCTAGGGCCCAAAGTTGTCCAAGTTAGAATTAAGGGGGGGTGTTAGGATTATATAATCCTTCATTGTCCATATATAGTCTATTTGATCATCTTGCCCAACTTAGGATTCATTTTCTAGATTTTGGTACCACCATGATATTGGTGCCACTAGTGCCACCGGTTCCAATCCCTACATTCTAGGAGCCACTCTAAGTGCCACCAACAACCTCCACCAGTTGGTTGTGGTAGGTAGGAAGTTATGTTGAATCAACCTCCAATTACAATCAGTTAGATCAATCTCAGTTATTCTAGCACCAGTTCTTCATGGTTTCATGGGGAGTGGCACCTTTTTCCACCTACCTCATCAGTTTAACAGGTATAATTGATTGTAGACTGATTTAAACATCTAGAGTTAGACTAGTGAGCTTCGACAGTGATTTAGACACACTAAGTTATCCAATCAGTCAGGTTTAGTTGGTAGATTTGAATCTTATCCACATGATTCGAATTCTTCTTATTGTAACACCATTGTATCATTGCTAGAATAAATGAAGATTAATGGTGTAATTAACTGATCAATTCTTATTATATTTGTCTCAAATTTGTCTTGTTCAGTGTACATTGTTATTGGTATTATTGCACAATTCTACCTTTCAATTTCTCTCATTGCCAGTAGATCAATGGTTCAATAATTTAAACATGTATTCACCAAATATAGAATTGCAATAGTATATCAAATGGAGATCATGCTTATTTCGAGAACCTTCCTACTCCCTCACTACATAGATAACATATTAATAGTGAAGCCACGAGGGATCGAGCTCCTTTGGGACATGTGCTCTCTTGCAAACCAACATAAGGTTTTGTTCCTAGGAGGAGAGAAATTACCCTCCTCCTTGACAGGTGTTCCCTAACCTCCTCCCAAAACAAAAGAACATCCCCCTAAAGGAAAACTCACCCTCATTTTAAGGGAGGCGATCACTGCTAGATTTCCCACCAAATTTTGGTACATAAACTTGGATGCAAATCCAATAAAGTACAAACTCTATTTTTTATACTGGTAACAAAATTTCCAGTTCATGGCATTCAATCGCTCTCTTCAACATGTTGTTTTTAAATCAAAACCCCTTAGTGGAAAGCATCCCATTATGCTCATAGTGTAATCAGTACACAAATAATCGATTGTGTTTAAGCACAATCAAGGGAAAAAGGTTTTATATGCTACATGCATTGAGCACAAATATCATAGCTCAGTTCGCAATACCCCAAAAACACAAGTGGCAGATGGTTATCCTTCATATGTAACCTAACTGTCGTGACCGAAGAGGTCAGACCAGGAACTCCTAACCAATTTCATTTGAATAAATTTAGATAATTATTTTTTCAATATCATTCCTTCTTATTTTAGTCATGTTATATGATTTCATCTATATATCCTATGGATAGATCCATGAACCTATATCTATGTATATAGAACCTTTTCATTCAACATATAAGGATGTCCTTATTAGCTTTATCTTACCTTGAGGTGATAATAATATAATTATTAGAAACCATAAGAATGATTTTGCCATTCCCTTGTTATACCTAAAATAATTGCTTATAATAATAATTATCTGGGATAGTCGCTTAGTATCAGTTAGGATCATCCAATAATAATTATCTTTACCCTAATATATAGGTTTAGAATCTCACTATTTGCTTGTGGCAAAAAATCGCTCTTATTTGAGACTAACCCTAACTTCAGATCACACCTAAAGGATTTAGGATGGCTAGTGAACAATTAATTTTCTTCAAGATCCCAAGGCACCAAGATGTCATCCCTTCATCAATAAGTGAATTCTTATGGCTTCCTAACCCTCAATCTCTCCCCCTAGTGGATTTTGTCGCCCCATTGTTTAGATGCATGATCTAGGAGGATCCCAAATTTATATAAGCATGAAAGTCTTCAAAAATTTAATTAAAGCTTATATATGTGAATAACTCGTCAAGATATTTCTAAGGACATTAATTTCGCGTGAAATGGCCACCAAATGAAGTTATAAGGTTTTGAAATTTCAGAAAAAGATTAAATTTGATAGTAAAAATGGAAGAAAAAAAAGGTGCCACATGACACACCTATAGGGTGCCATGTGGTAGGTACAATCAGTGTACGGATGCCACGTGGCCTCACCACAGGGTACCACATGGACAGAAAAGGCAATGTGGCAGCCCGGCAAGTGGATGTGTGGTGGTGACTTTGAAAACAAGGTGACAGGTGGGGCAATCAAGCATTGCCACATCACAATCATGTTGGCATTCATAACAGGATTACCAAAAAGTTGGTGGAGGTAGGGAGGATCGAACCCCTAACCTACTATCATCCTAAGTCTTCATGCCTCCCTGCTAGCCATCCTTCCCACTGGTGTTCCTTACTATGCATAGGAAATGTTGGTGTTTCTCCCTTCAACCCATGTTCAGAACCTCGTTTGTCCATCAACAAATCCCTAGATATTGGCCCCATAGAGCAGGGTTTAGTCGGTAGTACTTGCGATGCAGATGCACTCTCATTCGAGATATCTCTTATGGGTAACTTCCAGAACCAGGTTTTTGCAGTTGTGTGGGGATTTCTCCTTTTACAACACCTTACAAACTCGTTCGACTGAATCTAGTGGTTATATTACTTCTCTTATTTCATGCATTCAATATATTACTCTACTTATATGTCGACAAATATTGCAACAGTTAATATAATTCCTTATTAGTGATTCCAACTAACAACAATGCGACATATGCATATAAGGACTCATTGATAAGAAATACACATACAATTATTCATGACATACATTTAGTTGACATAAGCACATTCATCAAATATGAAGATGGCAACATTTAAAGTGGAAACCCATCGGGGAAAAGCCACAAAGGCTCTCTTCATCTAGCATGAGAAATATATGACACCTTTTGTCTGCGCACTTAGCTTGCAGACTATGTTCTAGATCTTCTCTACAATCTATAAAGACTTCTCTCTCCTCTTGTGCTCTCTACTCTCAAGTCTCTGACGTTTCCTCTCCTTCACCCTACTTTCGATCTGCACACATCCTGGATCAACTCTCTCTTCTATAAAACTCTTCGACTCTACAAAACATACAATAGACAACAAAGACTAACACAGACCAACTGAGAGTGTATGTGTCTAAGTGTGTAACCCCCACATAGCTTGGGTTCTCCATTTTATAGACTCTTACACGTCGTAGTCAACCGACATCATTTTGTTAGCCGACAAGATGGCATTCATATTTTTGTACATTTATTTACAGCTATCAGTAAACACTATTGACCCAAAATACAAAGTTGTTTTATTCCCTAAATAATGCATTATCCTAACTGACTTCTTACCCACGATATCTTCAACTTTCCTTTTCAACAGTGGCATGTATTCTTCTATCATGGTTCCTTCCATCGTGGCTTATTTTGTCGCATCTTCCCATATATCGCAACTTTCTCTACAGTTGCTTCTTATGTCATAGATATTCTTTTGTTGCATCTTTCTATGTTATGCAACTAGAATCTTCATATTCCTGAGCAAAATCTCTTGTTGGAATTCTACCTATCTTTTCCTAGGCCCAACATGCCCCAAACACTCACATGTGGCTCATCCTAAGCCACGCTAATCCAAATATTTTGTTGTGACAAACTTACATTGAAAATCTTGAAATATTTTCACTATCCCCTTTGTTTCTTGTCACACCTCTTCTTCTGCCCTTTGCAAATTTTCCACAAGGTCGAAATTGATGTGTTTTGACATTGTAAGTCCCGCTGACTCTACTGCTTAGTGCACCTTCTGGTGTATAAGCTTAATAATGCCTATAACTCTTTCTGCATCTACCTGCAATTCTGTGACTTTGTCAATCCCCTACTATTTTTGAGTTTGTAGCGCTGCAACTTGCTATTGTAGTATCTTCATCTCAACAGCCTTAGACATTTTCTCTGCTAAGGGCAATTTCTTTGTCTTATTCTTCAATTGGTTTTCCTTTGTATCACTAGTGCACAACTACTCAACGACTTTATATAACTCCTCATCGTTGATCAACACTTCCCAAGCCTCAGAAACTTATTCGACCGCCTTGGCACACATTGCCTCTTCCTCTTCTATCTTCTTTGCAGCCTCTGTTGTTGTTTTCCTTCTTTCTTCCAGCACCTCTAGGGGTGTACTAGGTCTCACTTGTGCTTCCAACTCCATGACCTCTTTTCAAAGGTCCTCTGCTATTTCTCCCAGGAAAATGACCCTGGATACTGCGAACATCTCATTTGTTATGCCTTTGTCTGCAAAATTGTTGCAAGCAAGTGTTACAACTTTGTCGAGCTAATGCTTGTCCTCCTCCCAGGTTTTGGATTTTTGCTCGCTTTCTTTGATTGTTTTCTTCATCTTATGAACAATATTATTTTATGCTCTAACTTTCTTGATCAATGCAACTTCTATGACCTTCATTTCCATGACTTTGACATTCTATATTGCATACGCTTCATACATCGACAGTTGAGAAAAATATTTGGTGACATGGCCCAAGTTCTTGGAAATGGCATTGATCTCTTCTATCCCCAAATTGAGTGCTTCTCCCATTAGTTGAGTATTTATTGGTGGAATAGGTATAAACACATCACTTTGTCGCTCTTCTGATGAGCCAATTAAGTCTTGCAACACTGACAATTGTGGACTCTGGTTGTCTACTATGCATACTTGTTTTACTATTTTGCAAAGCATTTGTAGTAAATCTGTAATACTAGATGTTAGCTATGTTTTTCTCTCATCCGTATTATTAAGGATTTGTATAGTGACTTCTGTCATTGCATCCATTAGAAGGGTAAAATCGTCATCGATAAGGCCAACAGATCCTGTTGTGTTGTCAGCCTTTCTTTTATTATGCCTTGTCTCAAGCTACTATGTCTCTTTCCTCTTATCGCTCACCAGTGGATCTGTTGGGGTTGTACTAGAATCATTCTGGGGAGGGGTGGGATAATTTTGTGGATCTTGTGTTTCTGGTGGTGGGTCCCCTCCCTGTTCTCAATCCTTCTGCGTCGCTGGATCGTCTTATCGCATGTATTCTTCTGCAGATAGTAGGTCATCGACGACAAGGACTCACCATTCTTCTGGCCAATATTAGGCAATGGCCTCAAATTATTCTTTAGATAGCAGGTATTATTTCACTAACCATTGTCATTGTGGATCTTGTTGTGGATGCAATAAGATATGAAGGGCCCCAATTATAAACTTAACAATGTTTTGAAACTGCTGAACAGTCTCCTTCGTAATTCTTACTTGATTTCTCACTTGATATTGCAGGGATTCTCCATGCAAAATGAATTGTACATTGTTGTATCTTTGTGGCTCCTTTATATCTTTCTCGAACCAAATATTCTAGTATAGAACTCTTGGACATCGAACTGGTATATCTACCCCTTGGTAGTTTGTTGGTTCTAACCATGCGACAAACGAAATCAAAATGAGTAACCATGAATAATGGAATGTGTTACCTTTCTCCTACGACTCCTCCGCATATTCCAATAACTCATTTAGTAGATAATGCAACCAGTTCATTTGAAACCCCGCTGCACAGAGTTCAGTCACTGTAATCGTTCCTGCAATACATTGGTTTGGTTGCATCTTCCGCACCAAATTGGTAGATAAAACCTTAGCTGCAAACCGAACAATGTGGCCATTGGTGGAGGCGATTAAAAATCCTATGGTATCTCTGGTCAAAACATACTTATATTTCAACTTGTTCATCATCAAAGTGTCTTAGTATTTTTTGAAAAATGACGTTGGGTCTATGCCTGCAAGTGGAATCCCTATAATCATTGCTATCAACTCGACATCCACATAAATTTTTCTGTCGAGCCATAGAAAAACACCATGGAATGATACCAGGAAGTGTATAACACATGCATTCACCTCTGTGCTTCGGCCGAAATGCAGCATATACATCAGCGATAGTAAACCTGCTTGGTCTATTCCTCTTTCCCATTCCATTGAAACTAGGCGCTTCAGGATATCCATGGTATCTTGTACAAGAACCATGTAGTTCTCCATGTCCAACTCAAGAAATTTCCATTTGTCATGATCAACAAAGGTCAGTTTCTTGAGGTTTGGAAGAATGTTCTATGATACCCGAAATCCTTTCGGCATAGTTAGTGCTACCATTCGGTACAACACATTCTTCAAAACTCTAATATTAGATGCATCATCTTGTCTCGGTGGAATATATGGTGGCATCATAATCATAGACCCTGGTTCTTCCTTCTCCTCCAGTGGTGGTGTTGCGGATGATTTCTTCTTTCTGTTACTAGAGCACTTTGTCATTGACGAGTCAAGTGGGTATGGTTGTAACCTTACTTCAGGGATGAATGGAATTTGTTCAACTTCTTCTGCATACACGGCCTGCAGTGGAACATATCCAGTAGTGTATTCCATAATGGGTGTGGGTGATGTTGTCTCGACACCAGATTTTGCAATTATGCTTGTACTTGAAATCGAAATAACCATGTTCTATAGAAAACTCACTTTGGATCTTACAGTTGTATAAAACAATATCTCTCTCGAATTAAACAGAATGAACTGAAACTCAGGCATGAAGGCGATAATGTCTAGTCATTCATTCAGTTAGTCATCCACATGAGTGGAAAATTAATGGAAACGTAGTTGTCATTTCTTTCACATAGGCTGGTCGTCCAAATGATTATTAAGAAACTTATATGTATGCTGCCATTCACTTGTCACATCATTGGTAGTTATTTTGTAATTATGACAGAAGTGACCAAAAATCCTACCGCCAAAACTCCCGGACCTTTGAATTCATTACAGTCAGTTGTCATTTATGCGACTCCATTTTAACTTGCGACAACAACGCTCTTTCTACGACTTGTATTCAACATTCAACATATTCCCTTCAGTGTGATAGACGGATTGTCTTCACCATCATTTCTCCTCTTGGGATAGACAAAGAGTCTATGACAGTTTTCCTCTCTCTGCGACAAACTAGCAATCCATGACACTTTTTTCTTTCTCTTTTGACAGCTCATATCCTGCGATCAAAATAAAATTTTCAAAGGGTGTTGTTTTTATTTTTATTTATTTTTTATTGTTCTCTTTCTCTTTCACCTTTTCTCTTTTTTTTTTCAAATTTTAGTTGACCAAGTCATGGTTATCCTGATAAGGCTTAAGGCGACTTCCATTAACTATTCCTTTGACAGATGTTCCATCTAAGTTATGTAGTTTCACTACGCCTCCATTAGTGATATGTATTACAATATAAATACCTAGCCAATGTGTTTTAAGCTTACCCGGATGCTTGAAGAATTTTCTAATATACAGAAGAATGAGTCCTCCGACCTAAAATTGCTTATTCTTGATGTGGCGATCATGCCATACTTTCTATCATTCTTTCTAAACATTTTGATGATATCCTACAGCAAAGTGATCGTCTTCCAACTGTATCAGCTACAATAGTCTTTCCTCAACAACACCAACATATGTCATCTCTGTGATCAAAGAAATCCTTATGCAAGGTAGAATGTATTCCATCAGCATCACAACTTCTTTTCCATACACCAAGAGAAACGGAGTTTGGCCTGTCAACTTCTTACAGGTCGTGTGATATATCGATAGTACTGTGGAAATTTTCTGATCCCATTCATCTCTTTGGACATTACAAATCTTTGGTAATGCATTCTCCAGGATTTTGTTAAATGCTTCAACAACATCGTTAGCTTGAGGGTGATACTGTGTCATATTTCTATGTTGGATCTAAAATTATTCTGTCAGTTCCCCAATCAACTGCTTGACAAAGTGTGCGCCTTGGTTACTTATCAAAAATTTTGTGCATCCAAATCTAGTCACAATATTTTAAAACAAAAACGTAGCAGTAGTCGCAACAGTACAATATTTTATTGGTGTTTCTTCGGCCCATCTGGTCAGGTAGTCAGTCGCAGTAATAATATATCATGCACTTGTTCACTTCCCTGTTGGACTAATAGGGTCCACAAAATCAACAACCCATTTTTCAAATACTTGCAAAGTTATTTGGGGTACTAATGGAAATTCATCTTGTCGGCATGACTTTCCAGTTCTTTAACAAATATCACAACTATGACAGTATTCTCCAACATTCGCATGCATGATGGGCCACCACAATCATGCTTGCAATATCTTTCGCACTGTAGCTTTTCCAGCAAAATGGACACCTGTGACACTAGTATGCACTTCATTTAGTATCATTGGTCGCTCATGTTCCAAGACGCAACAATGAAGAATTTATTTAGGGAACATTTTATATAATTGCACAGTGATCAATTGGAAGTCTATAGCTCACACAACTAATTACTTCTTATGTGCAGTAGTAAATTCAGCTGGTGCATAGCCCGCACTAAAAAATTGTATGGTGTCTCTGTAATGGTCATGAAACATTGTTATTGCAAATAGTTGCGCAACAGGGTGAATATTGTCAAGGTTACCAGGTTCTTTACCACTCTCAATCCGTGGCATATGGTCTAGTCATGAATTCATTCGACCCAGTTTAACAATGAATTCAAAGTCAAATTCCTAAAAAAGGAGAAGCGACCCACAAATATTCCCCCCGAACACTGGCTTATTGACCAGATATTTCAACGTTGAATGATCTATGTACATTTTGAAATTTCCAACCAACAAGTAGTGTCAAAATTTCTGTAGAGAATATACCATAGCTAATCCTTCTCTTTCCGTAGCGGTGTAATTATTCTTCGTTGTTGATAATTTTATGCTATTCAAGGAAATAGGATGCTCAATCGACCCTTCATCAAACTGTGCTAGTATCACGGAAAGCATAACAACCGACACATCGACATGTACATGAAATTCCTTTTTCTAGTATGGAAATACAAATATGGTTGTTGTAACCATCTTGTTCTTTAAAGTGTCCAAACTCTCTTAGAAAATCTTCGTCCACTGGAGCTTAACATATTTCTTTAATAATTTATCCATCAGAGCAGTCACCTATGCATATCCTTTGATAAATTTTCGATAGTATCTTGCATATCCCAATGTTCCTCTCAGTTACTTCACTGTAGTAGGTGGTGGTAGCTCAACAATAATCACAATTTTGGTAGGATCAACCAATATTCCATCACGACAAAGTACATGGCCCAACAGAATTCCAAATGGGGCACAAAATATACATTTATTTAAGTTGAGTGAAATTTGATATTGGCGACAACGTTCCAGCATCATCCTGAGGTTCTCAATATGAACCTTAATGAGCCCAAATATCGTCTAATCGTCGAAGTAGACCTCAAGAAATTTATGAATAAAATATTTCAAGGAAGACACTACTATTCTGGAAAAAATAACTGGAGCATTCTTGAGTCCGAAGGGCATTACCATGTATTGGAATCAACCCCACTTTGTCACAATTGTTGTCTTGTGTTGTTCTTCCTTTTTTATTCTAATATGATGGTGGCTAGAGAACCCATCAGTGAATGAGTAAATCTCTTGGCCCCTAACACTCCCCAGTACCTCATCTATAGCTGAAGTAAAAAATGGGTCATGTAAACAAGCATCGTTCAATTTTCTTAGGTCGACGCAGATCCACACTTCACCGATATTCTTTTTATCTTGCACTACTAGCATACTGATCTACTCTGATTATTCTATAAGTTCTATGATACCTGCATCCAACATTTGCTCCAACTCTTCCTTGACTTTTTCTTTATACCGAGATTCAATCGGTATGGTTGCTGCTTGACAGGTTTTGCGTCGAGCTTCAAAGGTATCTTCGTTTATCCAAGGTCTTCGATAATCCCTTTCATCTCTAAGAATTTCGTAGGGAACAAATCTTGAAACTCATGCAATAGGTTTGTGATCTTCTCGAGAGTCTCAACATCCCAATAATATCCAATATTGGCAAATTTTAGCTACTTCTGGGATCCAATGTTGATTTTCTTGACTTTTAGTGGATTTACAAATTGGTCACTAGAAATACCAAATCATTCCATTGCGCACATACCTTCAGACTCTGGAATGTTTACGTCAAGTGGGTCATCGTCATCAGTTTCTCTCGTCACATTATAGCACTCCATCCAGTGTTCAATTGTTGTGTTGCGTTGATTGAATTTTGTCATTGCGATAGGGATATCTTCAAATATCTTTGCCTTGATTACTTGCAATGCATCATCAATTGATGAATGATCATTGGTAAATTCAAATTTGTGTATGAAGCTAGTGGCCAATTCATCCCATTCAATAGTCCCTTGTCTCAGTTCAACTAATGTATACCAGTTCTTTGGTATCATACCCAATGTGTGTATGAACTGATGAACCCATTCATGTCGCAGACATGGCTCCCATGTCACACGACAATTATCTATATGTTCGACATGATTAGTCAATCCTATATATTTTCAACCAATATAGTTGATCTCTTCTTTGAATCTTATCTCCATCAATATTTGACATTGTGGCCATTTTGAGATGGATTCTTTATGTGCGACCCACCATCTAGCAGGTGTGGATTTCAGTGCAAAGTCCATGGTAGGAAAGCGCTGATGTTCTGTGACATTTTCTTCAAATTTTGTCAGAAAAATATTTAAGGTTAGGTAAACCTTCATATGTGCGTAGATCAATTACCTTGATTCCTACTTGTTGCATAGACCGTGTAATTGTTGTGCACTTTCTCATGGTGATACGGATCTTGGGGGCTGAGACCCAAGAGGCTTGAATGTCAAAATAGGGGGAGAGTAAACCTGCAAATTGTTATCATTTGATACATAGAGTAACATAGAGAAACATATAGTAAATAGGCCACATGGAGGGGTGAGGCTCAAATAGGGTTCTTTGAGCCTCACCTCTCAAACTATAATAAAATAAAGCACTCAGAACTAGTAACCCAATAAGTCAATAGAACAAGAGAAGTGTAGGATGTCAAAAATCTTTAAATGCTTTATTGAGAATGCATAGAGACTTTTTATAACATTATTAAAATGTGCCTTGGGGCAATACCATGGGTCAAAACCATGGGTTGTGAAATACCATGAATGAGAGAGGTACAATGTGCCTTGAAGTCATACCATGGAACAAAACCATGGGTTGTCAATTACCATGGATGATAGAGGATGGCCTCTCCATTTAATGCTTTTATGACTCATGCATTCGAATTTAGACCATATGACCCATGAAATTCGGATCATTCTTCCCCCCTTAGAAAATGATGATGTCCATCATTTCATGCTAAAAAGAGACCCGTGATTACAATGTGTCAATTGCCAATGAAGAGAAGGGTTTTATGTGGTTAACCCATAACGGTGGGTTTTATGTGGTCAACCCATAACCATAACTGTGGGTTTTGTGTGGTTGACCCTTAACCATTGGTTACAATAGGATTTAATAATAGTCCAAAAATCGTCTTTGGTTGAGTTGAATTCTTGCTGCAAATCCATTCATAGTATCTGATGCAGGTGATGAAATTGAATTCTGTTGAAGACCCATTTGAGATATTGAAAAGAAATTCCCATCCATATAACATGCTTGCTCTGTGGTGGTCCAAGGAATGAGAATTATTTTGCTGAATCTCACGGGATGCGCGCGCATTGTTTTTGCAAACATATGTTGATTCAATTGATTATATCTCTCAAACCGGGAAGGTAAATGAAAAACAAAAAAATACCCATTTTAGATGACGAACATATCTTTCAAATGAGCTATGAAAAAACCTATCATATATTCTATGGATTCCATGGTACTTGTTTTAAGTTGTTGTACGTGAGGGCGCACTATGTACAAACATGTGATGCTTCAAACAAGCGTATCTCACAAACCAGGAAGGTAAATGAGAAATCAAAAAATACCCATTTTATAAGACACGTGCTGCTTCAAACAAGCGTATCTCACAAACTAGGAAGGTAAATGAGAAACCAAAAAATACCAATTTTATATTATGGAAATATATTTCCAATGAGATATGGAAGAGCCTATAAAACTCTTTGTGCAACTTGTAGCATCAGTTTGAAGTTTGTAGAGACGTGTTGCCCTTTAGTTCTTCTATCATGGTGTTTATATGATGGTTGTACCACTATGGCTGGGATGAGATGGGGATGGAAGGAGGTCTCCCAAGATCCAATAAGCATGAAAAAAGGATTTTAATCCTTTCCATGGCCATATGAGGATGAAATAATGCTTGATCTCACAGTGCAGAGAGCCACAAATGATGCCAAGGGTTTGTAGAGCAACATGGGATGTTGTAGAGATCATGGAACTTCCTGTTGCAACTTAGATATCATGTATTTTCTGAGGACCAACTGTTATGCTTACAGTGTATGGCCCAACAATGGACTCCGAGTGTACCAAAAGGAGGCCAGAAATATCTGCAGAGATTTAAACCTGAACTATGCTCACACCCTTATTCCCATGGAGAGCATACCTGCTCTGATACCACTGATCTGGATCTTGGGGGATGAGACCCGGGATGCTTGAATGCCGAAATAGGGGGAGAGTAAACCTGCAAATTGTTATCATTTGATACACAGAGTAACATAGAGAAAAATATAGTAAATAGGCCACATGGATGGGTGAGGCTCAAAGAGGGTTCTTTGAGCCTCATCTCTCAAAATATAATAATAAAAAAACACTCAGAAGTAGTAACCCAATAAGTCAATAGAACATGAGAAGTGTACGATGTCAAAAATGTTTGAATGCTTTATTGAGAAGGCATAGAGCCTTTTTATAAAATTATTACAATGTGCCTTGGGGCAATACCATCGGTCAACACCATGTGTTGTGAAATACCATGGATGAGAGAGGTACAATGTGCCTTGAAGCCATACCATGGAACAAAACCATGGGTTGTCAATTACCATGGATGAGAGAGGGTGGCCTCTCCATTTAATGCTTTTATGACTCATACATCCGAATTTAGACCATATGCCCCATGAAATTCGGATCACATGGATACTTCATGCATCCTATTCTACCCGTTTTCAATGCTTCGCCAGAATCCGATGTACAAGAACTAATACTTCACCAACTGATCTTTCCATCGGCTATTGGATTTACATAATCATCCCTTACATATGTGATGTTATACATATGGTCTAGATAATCGCCTTGTCCTTCACTATTTACTGGCTCGGGGTATCTCTGACCTTCTAGTGGATCAATTGGTGAGACCACCCTTAGCTCTGAATATTCAAATGTTAGGATTTTTTTCTTAAAATTGATGATGGTCTGATAATCAATCGCCCAATTGATCCCCAAAAGTACAGGATACAATTTTGTGTCATAGAAAATGTCAATTAATTAAAAGTGAACATACGTTCTCAGGCCTGCTACCTCGACAAGTACTTGATTCAGTTGACCGATAGGTAGGAATTTTGATTCATTTGCTAATTTGAGATGAATAGGAGACCACTCCAGTTGCAGTTTCTCCATGCTTTCCCATGTTTTTCTTGTCAGAATGTTGACATCAGATCCCAATTCTAGGATACTATAGTCCATACCATAGTCTCTTATCTGGGTAGTCACCCTTAACTTGTGACCGGTCTTTAATCTTTTTCCCACATGGTTAACTCTTATGTCTGGTCGCAACTCTTCTTGAGGTTCTTTTGTTAGAGGTGTCAAATCTGCGATAACATCTTATCTTGTATTAGTGATAAGAAACTTAAAAAAAACTCTTTAAGCTTACTAATATTTCTCGTCAGTTGCTTTTGGAATATATGAACAAACCTTTACGGCATCTTCATTATTGGTCTTCTTGGCAGTGTAGCAACATACGTCGACGCTTGATTCTTGTCAATGAATTATGGTTGTGCGTCCAAGAATACTTCCTTTTATTTTTGGACGTCAAATGACACTTTCTTTTGTGTTTTTGGTCGCAACTGCTGTTGTTCATGCTGTGTTTCTTGGCCTGCTCCAGTCGCAACACCTCCCCTTGTTACGACAACAATATTTAGTTCCCTTGGCTCAACATATATCTTTTGAATATTCTGGTTGGGTTTCGGATTGGGATTATGTGGAGGGTTTTTATTTCCCAAATTTCTAGCCTGCCACTTTATAATCAACTACAGACACTGTTCAACAGTATGATCAAAGGATTTGCAATACAAAAATGTATTTTTAGGACTCACACAGTCCCTGGAAAAATGTCCTGGTTTCCCACAATTATAACATATGATTTGGCCTCTTCCATGACCAAATCCTCCTCCTTGTCCTCGACCTCGAAAATTTCTACCCCCCATCCTTCGTTGAGGGTATTGTTACTGTGGGTATTAATTATGTGGATACCAGGGCTGAGGATACTAAGCTTATCGAAATTGAGCTTTAGCTCGCTCAACTTGCATCTGCTCTTCATTTTTCATTAAATAGGTGTCAACCATTTTCTCCTGCATCAACTGGAATGCTCTACAGTCCTTCTCACTGTGGCCTACTGATTTACAAAATTTACAATATAAACTAGCTAGTGCACTTACAATCTTGTGTATATACAAACAATCTTCCAACTGATGGCCTCTAGTCTGGCATATTCTACACCAAGGAATCCCTTGTGTATTTATCGAATTCGGTGTTCCCGCTACGATATAGTTCATGAATTTTAGATAATTATCCTTGTGGTGTCCTTCAGTTCTGCATCTAGTACACCAGATTTCTTCTTGGTTCTCTTTCCCTTTTTTAATGTCCCAGAATTGCAGCGTGAGGTTGGCTAGCTATGACTAAATTTGCATCATTCCCACACCCGTTTCTCATATAGGTTAGGATTCGAGCTTCATGGCCAACTCCAGCTCTTCAGTCTGTGATGCAATCTTTTGTTGCATCAAGGGAATCCATATGTGCAGTAACATCAATGCAATGAACCATTCTTTGTGATGTACACCCAGCATCTGGAAGCTACTCAATGTCTTAAACCTCTGTCTGAAGTCCCAGAAAGACTCCATAGATTATTGTTTAATCTCTTTGATCTCTGTAATACACTGAGATTCAGATTTTGGCTTTATGAATTAATTTATTAGTCCCGCTTGAATTTTGTTGATTGTTTTATGTGTGACTCCTGTCAGAACCATAGAGAACTTCATATACCATTCCAGTTCACAACCCCTCATGGTTGTGATCATCTGCACCTTCTTTATTACTTCATCTTGGACCTTTCACACGGTCACACGGTCCATATGGATTCACATAGAAACCAATGTTGTTGTGGGTCTTCTAACCCATTTCTGTTGAATATTGGCAGCTTAATAACATTCCCAACCATTATATAGGTCCTTTGTACTATTGAATAAAAAATTTGGCTAGCAGGACTCCCTTTTCCACTATTCCCATAGTTAGTATTACTTGTATTGACAAACCCACTAGGAGATGAGTTTATGGACCCTACCTTCGAAGGCGTACGTGGGGTCGTAGGTGTGTCGTATCTATATTCTGGATCTAGGGATTCTTCTTCTTCTTCTCTTTCAAGGATATGTTGGTATTCCTCTTCTTCATTGTAAAAACCTTCGTCAAAGTGTGACGTCTAATCGTAGTCCACTCCTCTGGTCGTACTACAATTTCCTCTTCTTGTCATAATTCTTATTCTTTTTCCTGGCCAAAATATCCTTCCACTTCTTAGATGTCCACCTTCTAGTGCAGTTTCGGTATAACTAGGGAACATTTCAACTTACTCTGCTCCATTTTTCTACCACTTCTTCTGCGACATAACCCGAGAATTTAAACACAGTTCTTTACTCATCGGATTCCATTCTCAGGATCCCTTTCTCATATACAAGCATGGTTATCCATATGTTCAAAGATGTCAAATACCTTCCTCTAGGTCCTTGGAAAAATTATCTTTCTACTTCACTATATGACCTTATAGTGTCGATGGCAATTCCTGTGATATATCCTCCCAAAATACTCTCAACCTAGAAATCAAACCCCTAGATATGGGGTTACTAGTTCCCCATATCTAGTAATAGATTTCTTTCCCTTTTCTAATGTCCTGGAGTTGTAGCATGAGGTTGGATAGCTATGACTAAATTTGCATCACTCCCGCACCAGTTTCTCCAACATGTGAGGATTCGAGCTTCATGGCCAACTCCAGCTCTTCAGTCTGTGACACAATATTTTGTTGCATCAAGAGAATCCATATGTGCGGTAACAACGATGCAATGAACCATTCTTTGTGATGTACACCCGACATATGGAAGCTTACTCTATGTCTTAAATCTCTGGACGAATTCCCAGAAAGACTCCGTAGATAATTGCTTAATCTCTTTGATCTTTGTAATACACTGAGATTCATATTTTGGCTTTCTGAATTCATTTATTAGTCCCGCTCGAATTTTGTCTAGTGTTTTATGTGTGACTCCTGTCAGAACTACAGAGAACTTCATATACCATTCCAGCGCATGACCCCTCATGGTTGTGATCATCTGCACCTTCTTTATTACTTCATCTTGGACCTTTCACATGGTCCATACGGCTTCACATAGAAACCAATATTGTTATGGGTCTTCTAACCCATTTTCGTTGAATATTTCCATCTTAATATCATTCCCAGGCATTATATTGGTCCTTTGTACTATTGGATAAAAAAATTGGCTAGCAGGACTCCCTTTTCCACTATTCCCATAGTTAGTATTACTTGTATTGACAAACCCACTAGGAGATGAGTTTATGGACCTTACGTTTGGAGATGTATGTAGGGCCGTAGGTGTGTCGTATCTGTATTCTCGATCTGGGGCTTCTTCTTCTTCTCCTCTTTCAGGGATAGGTTGGTATTCCTCTTCTTCATCGTAAGAACCTTCATCAAAGTGTGACTTCAACTCGTAGTCTACTCCTCTAGTCGTACTGCAAATTCCTCTTCTTGTCACAATTCTTCTTCGTTTTCCTGACCAAAATCTCCTTCCACTTCTTAGACATCCACCCTCTAGTGCAGTTCCAGTATCACCAGGAATAATTTCAGCTTACTCTACTCCATTTTTCACGCACTTCTTCTACGACATAACCCAAGTATTTATACACAATTCTTTAGTCGTCGGATTCCAATCTCAGGATCCCTTTCTCGCATACAAGCATTTTGATCCATATTTTCAAAGATGTCAAATACCTTCCTCTGGGTCCTTGGAAAATTTCTCTTTCTACTTCATTATATGACCTTATAGTTTCGATGGTGATTCCTATGATATATCCTACCAAAATACTATCAACCTAGAAATCAAAATCCCTAGATATGGGGTTACTAGTTCCTTTCAGCCGCTGAATCAACTGAGTGCTCCACTTTGTCGATTCTCCTCCTTGGATATTTTTTCCCTAGGTTGCTAGCTTCAACAACCACCCATGCAACAAAATAGGAAACTCACTGAAGAATATATCATGAATATCATTATAAATATACCGCTCCAACCACTTTGTTGGATTCAACTGTGATCCTTCACTTTCTTCTTGTGAAAACTCAAATGCCTTAGAATCCACCCACTCTTGAATTTTCGACTTGAATCTTCGGGTACCAAAACATATCCCTCACAAAATGATTCATAGTCTCGATAGCCAAACCATTTGTTAGCGTTTCTCCCTTCGACCAAGGTTTAGACCCTTTTTTGTTCGTCAACAAATCCCAAGATATCGGCCCGACAGAGAAGGGCTCAGTCTACAACACCTATGACGTAGATGCAGTCTCACCCGAGATATCTCTTATGGGTAGTTAATTACCAAACCCAGGTTTCTATAGTCGTGTGGGGATTTCTCCTCTTACAACACCTTACCAACTCATTTGATCGAAGCTGGTGGTTATTACTTCTCTTATTGCATGCATTTAAGATATTACTCTACTTATCTGTCGACAAAGATTACAACAGGTAATATAATTCCTTATTAGCAATTCCAACTAAAAATAGTACGACATATGCATATAAGGAATCATTCATAAGAAAATACACATACATTTATTCATGACATACATCCATTCGACATCAGAACATTCATAAAAAATACACATAGATAACATTTGACGCGGAAACCCATCCGAGAAAAACCACAAAGGCTCTCTTCATCTAGCATGAGAAATATATGGCACCTTTCATCTGCACACTCAGCTTGCAGACTCTATTGTAGATCTTCTCTACAATCTATACAAACTTCTCTCTCCTCTCATGTTCTCTAGTATCAGGTCTCTAACCTTTTCTCTCCTTCACCCTACTTTCGATCTGCACATATCTTGGATCAACTCTCTCTTCTCTACAACTCTACGAATTTTCGACTCTACAAAACGTACAATCGACAACAATATAGAACACAAACCAACCAAGAGTGTATGTGTCTAAGTGTGTAACCCACACACGTCTTAGGTTCTCCCTTTTATAGACTCTTACACGTCATAGTCAACTAAATTCATTCTATTAGGGGACAAGCTGTCATTATTATTGTTGTACATTTAGTTACAGCTATCGGTAGGCATTATTGGCCCAAAATACACAGATGTTTTATTCCCTAAATCATGGGTTATCCTAAGTGACTTCTTACCCACGATATCTTGGGCTATCCTTTTCAATTGTTGCACATCTTCTTCTATCATGGTTCCTTTCGACGTGGCTTCTTTCGTCGTAGCTTCCCCTCTGTCGCAACTTCCTCTACAATTGATTTTTTTGTCATAGCTCTTCCTCCATCGTAGCTTCCTCTTTTGCATGACAAGAATATTCATATTCTTGAGCAGAATTCTGGTTGAATTCTACCTATATTTTCTGAGGACCAACATGACACAACTTCTATTTGAAGTTGATTTGGTTTACATTTTTAAAAAGGGGTGGGAAGGAGGGCATAACCCTCCATCCCATGGCCAACACTGAGGCCATACTATGGAACCAACATCCACGATTCAACCAATAATGCAGAGCCATATCATAATCCATATCAAAATCCAACCAACTAAGAAATTCCAAGTCACTAGCCAAGTGGAAGGACCAACCATCAAATAAACGCCAATAATAAAGCGCCAATGAAGTGCCACATCAACGATCCAACAATCCAATGCCACCAGCACATAAAAATCACAACAAATGCATAGCGACGAGGATGTATCCTACGACCACCGATAACCCAACGCAATGACTTACCACTAGGCCATGGTACATTCATTGTATGGGACATTAGAGATAATGCTTAAGAGTTTACAGGCACACGTATGGCAAAAAAGAGGGGCACATGGCTCCTTCATGCACTCCCAAAACCTCCATAAAACCCAGTTTCAAGCCACGAAAAGAACACGTTTTTCAACCACTTTGCGCACAGATCCCAAGGAGAAGGTACATGACATTAACGGGAATAGTTCCCAAGGTGGGAAAAAGTACAGTTCCGTATAGATCCATATATCGCAGTCAAAATTGTCTCGACTTGTGTGCCAAAGGAGGTCTTAGGAAAACCTGGTTGATTTTATACTCATTTTTCTCTAAATTTCGAGAGGATCACAGTGGTGTTCCATGTTTTTGTTGTTAATTGTCAGAAAACAGAAGTGGTTCCAGAAACCCATATATGTAAGCTTTGAAGACTGAATAAGATTGACCTTCTCATTGGAAGTGGCCTGGAGACGTATCCCGAGATGGGTGAACTCCATTATCATCTGTTGTCTATCTATTTTATGGTTTTCATATTGTTTATTTGTTTATATGTGTGATTTAAGCATTTAAAATTTCAGTTTTTATACCTTTTATGATTTTTTAGCATACAAATTTCACATGCAATTGTTATGGTTAAAAGGATCTTGAAATTTCCGATCAAGTTTGGTACCAAAGCAGCTTAATCATTGCATAGTGAGTTTGTGAACATTAACAAGATCTAGG
Source organism: Pseudotsuga menziesii (assembly GCA_001517045.1). Taxonomy (NCBI): domain Eukaryota; kingdom Viridiplantae; phylum Streptophyta; class Pinopsida; order Pinales; family Pinaceae; genus Pseudotsuga; species Pseudotsuga menziesii. Next base: position 311,598 of record LPNX010630550.1, read on the forward strand.
ATGCAACTTGGTGTGGGAGAAGTTGAAGAGTTTGATCCAAAAATTGGTTTAAGAAGAGGGAGAATGGCTTCACCTAAAGGAGAAGAAGCAGCTTCTTCAATCCCATCTGACGGGGAATTTCTTAAATCTTTCATGAGAATGCAAACAATGGTAGAGGAGCTTTATCAAGAACATAATGTAGGTGAACAAGGAGGTCCATCTCATGTTGAAGCTAAAAAAGAAGGAGGTGGTGAGGAACCTCCTAAAACTCCACCATCTTCTCTGTCTTATCTCGATGGTTCTTTACATTCTCTATTTGAAAAGAAAAAAGGAAAAAATGACTTTAATGTGCCTCGGTTAAAGCTAGATATTAAGTTTGAATTACCCATGTGCAATGAGAACTTAATGTTGAGAAATTAGACAATTGGATCTGTCACATCGAAGTCTATTGTAGGATTCAAAAGTTTATTGAAGATAACATTAAAATTCATTTGGCTTCTCTCTGATTTGGAGGGAATACCCTCATCTGGTGGGAGAATAGATCTCAAGAGGATCTTGCCACAAAAGGTAAACTCATCTCCTCTTGGTATGAGTTCACATCAACATTAAAAAATCAGTTTTATCCATTAGGGTACATGCAACAAGCTATGATGGATTGGAAGGTAAGGGACAAAGTGTGCATGAATACACATAAGAATTCAGGAAAAGAGCATTGGTACTTGGTATACCTCTATACACTCAAGAAACTCTTCTCAAGTATATAGGAGGATTCCATAGCTATTTATGTCATATGATATTAATGTTTAATTTGACTAACCTTGATGAGGTATGTGTTCAAGTGACTCATATAGAGACCAAGGGGAAGAATACAAAGGAAAAATTCTCAAAAAACCCTTTCAAACCATATGGAAACAAGTTTAAAGGTAATGGAAAAGGTAAACACACAGCTATTGTGAAGAAAGAAGGAGAAAAACCTACATGTACTCATTGTCAGAAAAAAGGGTCATGATGCTTCCAAATGTTGGAAACTTCATCCGGAACTCAAGCTTGAGAAGTTTCAAAATAAACAAGACAAAAAGATACTGCGACATCAATCCAACATGATTTGGGATCTGATTCTGGGAATGAAACTAAGGTGTTCTACAAGCATTCAAGGTAAAAAATACTTCTATTTATGTTTCAAAGAATGAATCTTTCATTGATTAAAGAAAGAAGAGTGAGTTATTTCATATTAGAGTAATCTCTAAACACACATAAATTGATACTATTTTTTATAGTGGATCACAAGAAAAAATCATTTCAGAAGAAATAGTTAAGAAATCACACTTGGAAACTAAGTTACACCCTAAACCATATCCACTTGGATGGGTAGGTGATAATTCACATTTGCAAGTTACAAAATAGTGTAGACTCGGGTTTTCTATTACTTCTCGATTTGTTAATGAAGTAGATCTAGATGTGGTCCCATTGGATATATGTGGTATTGTGTTGGGTAGTCCATATATTTATGATAGAAAGGCTGTCTTTTACAGAGAAGATAACAGGTATCAGCTCACTAAAGATGGTATTGAATGTATTGTTTGTGCACATAGCATGAAAACTAATCTTTCTTGAGTTTCTGCAAATGAAATGAAGAGGTTCATAAATACAAGTAAGAACTTTGTTCTTATGATAGTAAAATCAAAATATGTTGAACAAGCATAATCTTTTAAAGGTTGTGATCCAAAACTTAAAAAGGACTTGATTAAAGTGGTATCTGATTATGATATTTTGTTTCAAGAACCTAAAGGGTTACCTCCTAAAACAGAAATTCAACATGAAACTCATTTACAGTAGGATGCACATCTTCCTAATATTGGTATGTACAGGTTTTCCATAATTGAGAATGTCGAGATAAAGAAATAGGTTTAGTAATTGCTCAAAAGAGGGGAAATTCGACCAAGTTCCTCTCTATGTGGTTCACCGATTGTTTTAGTGCCTAAAAAAGATGGCACGTGACGTATGTGTGTTTATTACAGGGAACTGAACAAAATCACAATTAAGAACATGTATCCTCTTCCTCGAATTGATGATCTTTTGGATTAGGTTAATAATGTAACCTTTTTCACTAAGTTAGACTTACGAAATGGCTATCATCAAATCCGTATTCATGACAATGATATTTGGAAGACTGCTCTTGAAACTAAATAGGGATTGTATGAATGGATGGGAATTCCCTTTTGGAATTTGTAATGCACCTACAACATTTATGAAAGAAAATATCAGCATAGCTCCAGTACTTGCATTGTTGGATCTACAACAACCATTTGAGATAGAAACGGATGCTAGTGGTTATGCCATCGGGGTAGTCTTAATGCAACATAAGAAACCAATATGCTATCATTCTGAAACCTTCTCTAAAACAACAATCAACTATCCTAACTATGAGAAAGAGTTGTATGCATTAGTACAAAGTGTAAAGCAGTGGAAGCATTACCTAATGGGTAAAGAAACAATCATACATATTGATCATCAACCACTACAATATCTACTATCACAAACTAAGTTACAACAATCAAGGAATTTCAGGTGGATGGGTTTTCTACAACAATTTCATTTGGTTATTAAGTATAAGAAAGGAATTCATAACAAAGTTGCAATCTAGGCCTCCAGTAAATACTTCTATTGTCATTCAACAAAGTCCTTTGGTACATTCAAGTTATGTTGAAAAATATGCTAAGGATGAATACTTTAAACAAGTATATGAATCATTAAGGCATGGTTATTAGAATGAGGAATTGAATTATAACTTACAGAACAAGTTGTTGTATATTGGAAAAATATGTATTCCACAAAGTGAAGGAGTGCATGTGATAATAGAGGCTCATACTTCTCTCATTTCAGGACATTCTGGAGTAGGAAAAACTGTAGCACAAATACAAAAGATTTTTTATTGGCCTTGAATGAATGATACAGTGACCAGATATGTAAAAGGATGTTTCATGTTTGCAACAAGTAAACCAAGTAACAAAAGGTATTTCAATGGATTTTGTAGGAGGATTACCAATGTCTAGAAAAGGACACGATTATCTATATGTTGTTGTGGATAGATTTAGTAAAATGTGCATATTAATGCCTTGTAAAAATCATATCACAACTGTGATAACTGCTCATTTGTTCTTTCGAAATGTATGGGTTCATTTTGGACTTCCTACTTCTATCATATCTGATCGAAATTTCCGCTTCCTTGGGAAATCTTGGTCATCTTTATGGGAACTTATGGACACAAAGCTAAAGAAAAGCACAACATTTCATCCACAAACCGACAAATAAACTGAAGTGGTCAACCGGACCGTTGTACATCTTCTTCGGGGGTATTGTGACAAGCATCCTAAGCTTCGGGTGAATAGTTGCCTTATGTTCAGCATGCCTAAAACAAAGTTATACACTCTTCAACACATAAGTCTCCATTTTAGACATGTTTTGGGTATTTTCCAAAGTCTCCCTTAGACTTTGTTTTTGGGAAAGATACAGTGGAATATGGACAAGTTGATGTGGATAAATCTCAGAATTTTATTCAGAAAATCTAGATGATTCTTCAAACATTAGAGGAATAGTTGGAATCAAGTCAGGCCAAGTATAAAGAATGGAATGAAGAGCATCAACTAGATCATCATTTCCAAATTGGTGATTGAATATGGCTTCATATCAGTAAAGATCGTCTCCAAGGTGAAGGTATAAAGTTGAAACCTATCAGATATGGACCTTTTACAATTTTGGATAAAGTTGCTAATAATGATTTTCAGCTAGAATTGCCTCCTTATATACAAATGTATTCCATTGTTAATGTGGAAAACTTGAAACTGTATGAGCCTCCTATGATTGTAGACCAAGATGTATAGGTTTAAGTAACTTATGTTGACGAGTTTGTTCCTCAATATCTCAATGAACTTCAGGAAGTTGTTATACTTAATAAGAATGCCATATCTTCACGAAGAGGTGACATGCAATTTCTTTGTGTAAGGCTGAAAGGAATGCATCCAAGCAAATAAATGTGGCTAGAGACTGGAATACTAAGGGAGTTGTACCCTCACCTATTTTTTAAATGATTTCATGCTTTTGGTGGCCCAAAATCTTTCTAGTGGGAAGGTTTGGTCCAGGAGAATCTCAAAGTTTGATTAGAATGAAAGTATTCAAAAAGTGAACTAAATCTTATATATGCAAAGATCTCATCAAGAGATTTCCGACAATGTTTGTTTCGTGCGAAACGAGCTCCAGACGCAGAAGTTATGAGGTTTTGAAATTTTGGCAAAAGAATAAATTTGAAAGTAAAAATGACAAAAAAGGTGCCACATGGCACACCCACAAGGTTCCACATAGAAGGTACAATCAGTGTACATATGCCACCTGGTATCACCATAAGGTGCCATGTTGATAGGAACAGGTGATGTGGAAGCCCAACAAGTGGATGTGTGGCAGTGACTTGGAAAATAAGGTGACAAGTAGGCCAATCAGGTGTTGTCACATGGCATCTCTATTGGTGTTCATAATAGGTTTACCAAAAATTTGGTGGAGGCCGAGAGGATCGAACCCCTGATCTCCTATAAGCCTAATACTTCACGCCTCCTTGCTAGCCATCCTTCTCACTAGTGTTCCTTGTTATGCATAGGAAAAAACTTCTATTTGAAGTTAATGTGGTTTATGTTTTAAAAAGGGGGTGGAATCGTGGGAAAATCCCTCGATCCCATGTCCAACACGGAGGCCATACCATGGAATTAACTTCCAATCAACTAATAATGTATATCCATATCACAAGCCAACCGACAGAGAAACGCCAAGTGACTAGCTAAGTGGAAGGACCAACCATCAAATAAACGCCAACAAAGAGTCACATCAACAATCCAACAATCCAACACCACCCCCACATAAAAATCACAATGAATGCATAGTGGTGGGGATGGATCCCATGACTTTCGATCACCCAACGCAATGACTTACCACTGGGACACGACCCATTCATTGTATGGGACATGGGAGATAATCCTTAAGAGTTTACAGCCGCAGGTATGGCCAAAAGGAGGGGTGTGTGGCTCCTCCACACACGCCCAAAACCTCCATAAAAACCCAATTTTGAGCCATGAAAATCACAATTTTTTCAACCATTTTGTGCACAAATCCTGAGTAGCAGGTCCATGCCATTAATTGGAACAGTTCTCGAGGAGAGAAAAAGTATTGTTCGGTACAAATCCATACAGCATAGTAAAAATTGTCTCAATTTACATGCCACATGATGCCTCAAGCAAACCTAGTTGAGTTTATACTCATTTTTCTCAAAATTTTGAGAGCATCGGAGTGGTGTTGTCTATTTTTGCTATTAATTGATAAAAATAGAAGTGGTTCTAGAAACCCATATATGTAAGCTTTGAAGTTTGTATAAGACCAGTCTTCTCATTGGAAGTGACACAAAGACGTATCCCGGGAGGGGTGAACATCGTTATCATCTGTTGTCTATCAATTTTATGCTTTGCATATTGTTTATTTGCTTATATGTATTATTTAAGCATTTAAAATTTCAATTTTTAAGTCTTTTTATGAGTTTTTAACATACAAATTTCACATGCAATTTTTATGGTTAAAAAGATAATAAAATTTCATATCATTGCATCACATCCTTCAATATCTCAAATCTACAAATTCAAATTTACAACTTAGGGAAACCAATAATAATAACTACAAAGTTTTCTAGAAAGGCCTTGAGCTCTTTGCAAGGAAACACTTACATGTGTATTGTAGTTATAGAAGAATAATAGGAAAGAGGGATGTTACATTGAAAAAGGCCTTGTATATACTCAATAAGGCACCGAGAGCATGGTATTCCAAGATCGATGGATACCTACTAAGTATGGGCTTCACCAAAAGTGAAGTGAGCCTCAAATTAACTTTTATATTTGTTGAGGTTGATTTGCTTATTTTGGTATTGCATGTAGATGATATGTTTCGTACAGGTACAAAGAAGCTCATTGCAGGGTGCAAGGAAAATATGGCAATTGAGTTCGAGATGGACATTGGCATGATTCATTACTTCTTGGGTTTGTAGGTTTAACCAAGACAAGGGAAGTTTTTCCTTGAGCAGGGTAAGTATGCAGTCATGATCCTAAATAGTTTTCAGATAGAGGACTGCAAACCTATGGTCACCCCTATGATCACTAATTTGAAGAAGGTAATAGCTTCATTTTCAAATTTGGTGTATCCCATCTTGTATAGGAAAATGATAGGTTCTTTTATATATTTAGTCAACACTATGCCAAATATATGTTTTGTAGTAAACACCTTGAGTTAGTTCAAGGTGGAGCCAAGGAAAGAGAGCAATACAACATGTGTGTGGATACTTGAGAGGAAATATGAAGTATGGGATATGAGAGATGGTGAAGTGAACTTACATGGTTATACAAACTCAGAGTGTGCAAGTGGTACATTAGACAGGAAGAGTAACTCATGGTGTTTCTTTAGCTTGAGATCAATGATGGTATCCTAGTTAAGATGGAAGAAGAATTACATGGCACTCAATTCAACAAAGACATAGTATATGTAAGTTAGTATAGTGAGTTGTGAGGATATTTTGCTTTGCAAGTTACTTGGAGGTTTACTTTACCAAGAGTTTGATCCCATTGTGATTTATTGTGATAATCAAACACTATGAGAATCTAGTTTTTCATGATGGGTCCAAGAACATTGATATCATATATCACTTCATTCGAGACAGGATTTAGAAGGGAGAAATGAAGCTCCAGTATGTACCCATAAATCAATAGGTTGTTGATATTCTGACCAAGCCCTTCGCAAAATGGAAGTTTAAATAATTCGAATACAAACTTGGATTGGTGCAAAGTGCAAAATTCCTTCCTAACTGAGAGGGAGCCTTGAAAATTGTAGCTCATACAGGAACTCCTGCACGTGTTTACTGTAAAACATGTTGGAAGTTGTTCGAGTCAATTCTATTTTATAATTCAATTTAGTAGTAAAGTGAAAGTGTTATATTTAGTTGTTGAGTCTAATAAAGTGTAATATTTAATACATTAGTGATATAGACTAATCTCAACTGTACATCTCACTAAAAGATTAGGGTTTCATCTCAAGTATAAAGGAAAATCAAGGTAGAAGGTTAAGACACATTCAATATTCTCTCAAAAATATTTGGGTCGTGAGGTGATTGATTTAATTTTTGGAGTATAATTAGAGCACTGTAGAGGAGCCAAGTTCAACAACCATGCAGAGGGAAGCATGTAGGTTAGTGTAGGACATAACTATATAGTTGTATGAATATTTATAGACATATCCATACAATTGTACAGACATCTTCGTACATTCATATGGGTTTTCATACAATTATACAAACAAATATGTATAGTCATACATAGTCATATGGATGGATTGTACCACAAGTAGCAAACAACAAGCTATTTTTGCATTTTTTTGTGATCCATAAAACTGCCCCTTAAATGGGCTATAAAAACCAATTTATCCAATCTTCTAACCCCAAAATTTCTAAATAGATGACAAATTATATATGGATCCATTTTAGATCACACCTCCCCATTTTTGAAGGATTTTGGTCCCCAAAAACTTTTAGTAAATAAGGTGAGATAATTTTCCTCTACCTTCTCCTTAGAGTACCATTTATCCTTGCCTAGAAGTTGTCCTTTCAAAGCTACTTACCAGAGTTCATACTACCCCCACCTGGTAGTTATGGACTTCTTTTGCAACACTGTGTCTTCTTCTAACATTGCATTAGCCTCTTGTGCTAAGTCCTTTATAGAAGGTAATACCTGTGCAGGTTCTTGATCCAACATGGAAGGTTCATAGAGTTTCATATTTTCCACATTCATTATGGAGTAAATGTGCATGTATAGGGGTAGACAAAGTCTACAGGCATTATCTCTCACTTTCTCTAATACCTCTAAAGGTCCATACCTCAGAGCTTTTATCTTCTTTCCAGGACCCTGTAGTCTTTTTGTTTAGGTGTAACAATACTCCATCACACACGTTGAATGATTTTTCAACCTTATGTTGGTCATGTCGTGCCTTGTACTTTTCCTACGACTTCTTCAATACCTCTTGTACTTGTAAATTTGGATTTGTCTAATCTTATCAATGAATTTTTCAGTTCTTATTACTCCACCTATGTTGTCTTCCCTCACTCCCCCTTTTTTTCTATAAATAACATTTAGAGGTGAAGGTGGAAAGTATCCAAAAAAAGTGTCAAAAGGGAACTTCCCAATGGAAGTGTGGACTGCTATGTTATAAGAGTTTTGGATGTATATCAATTTTCATCCCAAGTCTTTGGATGCTTATGATTATAACCCCTCAAAAGCTACACCAAAGTCCCGTTGACTACTTCTATTTGTCCATCTATGTGTGGATGGAATGTTGCAATTCTCTTCAACCTAGTGTCCATTTTTTCCAAAGTGTAGTCTAAAATGTATTGAAAATTCTAATATCCGTGTCTAAGATGATGCTCCTTGGTATTCCAAAGTGCACCTAGACCTGTTCAAACAACATGTTTATTGATTCTTGTCCTTTGACGGTCTTTTTACAAAGCGTAAGAATGCACAGCTTATTGAATATGTCAACTACCAAAAATAAATATTCATGTCCCTTCCCGGTGGTTGGAAGACCACCCACATAATCCATGTAGATGCTCTCCCATTGTCTCATAGGAACATGTAAGGTATGGTATAGACCTTGCTTCCTAAAATTGGGCTTTCTTTTATAACAAAGTATGCATCCTTTGATAATCAAGATACATCCTCTTGCATTCTGGGCCAATAAACATACCTATATAAGTTTGCAATTGTCTTCCCTACACCAAAATTCCCTACAACGTTGGAGGTGTGTGCCTCTCTAATAAGTTGCAATCTTTCACCTTTATGGACACAAATCTTGTCCATATTGTAGAATAACATGTCCTAGAGATGATAGTTAGCCTTGTTGTCACCTTTTTCTACATGTAATTGGGCTTTCAACTTCTGAAATATCTCCTCGAAGTCCTCATATTTTGTGTATTCCTCCTTGTATGCATCATGGGTGAAAGCCTCCATATTCATAAGAGTTTCCAAAGTTGTAATACTGGTTTTAGGTGGTCTTGAGGAGCATGTCTTCTAGCTTGTTTGTACTGTCCTTCTTATACATGATGATTAGATGGAATTTTTGTAAGAATATCATTCACTTATAATGATTGGTCTGTTGTAGATTACTTTGGGCCTGCAAATACTACAGTAGCCAATGATCAACATTAATGATTGTCTCTTTTCCCATCAGATAGTGCTTCCAGTTCTTAACAACTTGAACAATGGCGTACAGTTCCTTATCATAGGTAGGGTAGTTTAGGAGCCCACCATGAAACATTTCATAATTATAACATACTGGCCTCCTTCCTTGCATAAAAAATGCTCTCATAGCATACCCACTTGCATTTATTTCCAATTCAAAAGGCCTCTGCAAATCAGGAAACACGAGAATTGGTTCCTTCCTAATATTTCATTTGGGATCTTCAAAGGATTTCTACTTATTCGTCCCCCACTAGAACCCCTTGTTGTTGGTTGTTATGGCATGAAGAGGCACAACCATAGCCAAAAAGGAATCTATGAACTTCCAAAGGTATTGTGTTTCCCAAATAAAGCTCCTAATTTCAATGACATTAGTAGGAGTAGGCCACTAAGTGATGGCCTCCATCTTTGTAGGATCAATATTAAGTTATCCTCCACCAATTGCATATCCTGAATACACTAAGAGCTGCTGGATAAAATCACATTCTTTAGTTTTTCTAGCAATTAGTGTTTTTTCAAGGTCTCCAATATCTATTTGATATGTGAAATATGTTCTTCCGAGGTATCACTATAAGTCAATATGTCATCTAGATATACTATAACAAATGAATATAAGAAAAAGCGTAATACATTATTCATCAAATACATAAATGTAGTTGGTGCATTACATAAACCAGATGGAATTACTTACCATTCACATAGACCTTGCCTAGCCTTGAAGGAATTCTTCTAGGTTTCTTTTTCCTTCACTCACACCTACTCGTATCCCGATTTGATATCCAACTTGGTGAACTTGACATGTTGCAACTAGTCCATCAGATCATCGATCCTAGGCAGAGGGTATCGATTCTTGAATGTGATCTTATTCAATGCTCTATAGTCAATGCACATCCTCCAAGTCCCTTCCTTCTTGGGTACTATGATGAAAGGTGACCTACGAGGTGAGGTGCTTGGTTGGATCACACCCTATTCCAACAACTATTGTAACTACTTCTTCACTTCATCTGCCTCTATGACAAACTGTCTACATAGTTTGATGTTTGGAAATAGAGAATCTAACAATAGTTGTATCTTGTGCTCCACCTCCCTCTTAGGAGGTATCCCCTTATGCTCCTAGAACACTTCTCTATATGCCGACAAAAGGCTCTTCAACTGGTATTTCTTCTCTTTGGTACATCCCTCTAGATATTCCTTCACTTTTACTGATTCACCTTATTGCAGATTTTGTCGTAAGAAAATCAATACAAACTTCCTACTTGAATGATCAACTTTTTAGCGTGTTTAACACTTACCAAAGAGATCTTTGATTTACCTTTGTGTGCTTTCATGATGATGGATTTCCCATCCTTGATCATGTGGTATAGGATGGCTCTCCATATGATAATCCCATCCTTCATATACATGTAGGGGCTTCTGAACACTACACCACAAACATCGAGGGGCACTACATCTACCTCCACTTCATCAACATACTTATGGAAAACTTGATCTTGTATTGCTTCGTGACTCAAGTTTTGCATCCTTATTTACCTATCCCAATGGGTAGGGAATGGGATGATCATGCACTTCTAATCCAATCTTATGTACCAAATCCTCTACTATGAGGTTTTCCCGCGAATTGGAATCGAATAAAGCGTTGATCGTGGTCTTCTTAACCTAGATATCGATATGGAATAGTTTTGTCATCTCTTTCTCTTCCTTAGTGTGAAGGATACTCAAAGTCACCTCCTTCTACATTGTGGTTCAAATAATCTTCGCATCCACATCTGAACTGCTTTCTAACTCCTTGTTTGACTTTGTGGTTAGAAGGTTATTTTTCTTGGCATCCTTCTTGCAGTTCTTGGGGTTTAGCTTTGGATGTAGCTTCCAACACTTTTCTTCGATGTGTCCATCAATATTACAATGGATACAGTGTTTTTTTGGATCCTTGCACTGATGTGTCATGGTTGTAGTCTTCTTCTCCTTTCCCTTCCACTTCTTCTTTCCCTCCTTAGTAGCATCTTGTCTCTCTTTATGTTTTGAACCGGTTGGTTGTCCTTTCTTTTGGACAATGTTTTCCAAGTATTGTGCTTATACACAACTTCATCAATTGGCCCAGGCTCGAAGAGCATCACTTGCCTCCGTATGTGACTATGCAAACCCCTTATATACTCGAGGATAACATCTGGGTTCTTAGTGAGATACCCAACGTGGTAACCATCTTCCTGAACTCGGCAGTATATTCTTGCACACTCTACCCCTGCCTTTTCTTGAAGTAATGCCAATGGATCCACCGGTCCTCTACATACCTAATAGGGTAGAACTGGGACTTGATGAGGGTTTTTAGTTACTAGTGGATTACCCTCTAGCCTAGTGCTTATGTGTGGCTTTCCCACTAGGTTAATGCATGTCCCTCTAACTTCAGTTAAGCAAATGAGACCTTTTGATCCTCGACTATTTGATGGATGCTAAAATAAACCTCCAATTGTTGCAATTGATGATTCAGTTTTAGAGCATCGATCTCACCTTGATATGTCTTGATGTCAACTTTTGCTTCCATCTTGAAAAGAGATTGGGAAGAAAAATTTGTATTGGAACTCAGCTTCTCTCTCTCACGCTCTTTCGTTCGTTCATTTTTTGTGTCACTTTTATCTCATGATTTTCTCTCAGATTTGAAATTTGAGTTAGAGCCTCCAAAATCTCCGAAAGGTCCAAACTTGCGCTCTAGAGTTCCCATGAGGATTGACATATTGAGTATTGAAAATCATTGCTCATAATCATTCACTACTCCTTGAATGGACTCATCTTCCATGGCTAGGGTTTGAATACTTTTTTTTCCCTTGCAACTACTGAATCCTACGATTATCCACAAAACCCAAAATAAAAACTATCCCGATAATAATATGATCCATAAACTGCCCCTTAAATGGGCCTAACAAGCCAATTTATCCAAGCTTCTAACCCCAAAAGCTCCAAATAGGTGGCAAATTATATCTTGATCCATTTTCAGATCATTTTGGCAGGCAATTTTCTTTAGTAAGTATCCATATTTGTTCTGTTTGAGTTAACTGTACATGTGTCAGTTTTCCAATCTATGGAGGTTTCCTTGTAAGCAAAGGATGATTTGAAGGAGTAAATTATCTATGTATTGGGTTTTTCTTTCTCTATTTAGTTTCTAGTTATATGTGTGATTACTGCTATGTGAAAGAATTTAATTTCCGTAATTAAACAACAATTTGTGTTTAGTTGAGCACATCTGAGTCACCTGGGGTTTAGAAAAAACAAACACAAAGTTTCCATGCACTCATGTGTACTATTGAGTTCCCTATGATAAAGCCATAATAGTCTCAATGTTGTGTGAATTGGCTCTTTTTTAGTCACTCGTTATATCGAGAAGGGAAATTGCCATTTTCACCATAAAATCCAACAATAATTTTTTTGAGTTGTTGGGATTGCAAATATCATATGTTAACATTGCATAATGTGATTGCACACGGGATATTTTAGGGCGTTGAATCCATTTTTGTATTAAAAATGGCAATTTCATCAATTTAAAATTGTAATTTCAACAACGATTGATGAACCAAATTTTGATGTTGGTAAACTAGAAAATGTTACAATTGTAGAATGTTTAGCATCCTTCATAAATAAATCATCTAAATTTTCAATCCCAAAATACAAAAGAGTGACAAACAATGGAAGACTACTAGTATTGTAGTTCCTCATTGTAACATAACCTTGAAAGTCATTAAACAAGTTTATCTATGGTGTAATGTTAACAATTCTTTTAACATAAACATGACCACGTGTCATCGTAAAAGAATCCCATCAAACTGACAATGGCTTTAAATTCTATTATTTACAGCTATTTCCTATTCTATGTTATTTCCAAGTGAAGCTACAAGTAGTTGTTTGAAACCATTAAAGAGCATAATGTTTTTTTTAAGAATAAACTATGTTAAAAAACCAAAATATTTCATACATTTTGAATGGGCACTCTACTCATCATTAGAGAATAGTTCGTAAACATCAATGAAAAATTAAAGATAATTTGGTTATTGATTGCTTTTTATAAAACACACATTCACCACTTTTATAATTAGTTTTATTTTGAGCATAAATTCTTAGGTTAGGGTCACAATATTCATTATGAGGGACTTATTTATGTGGTGAAAATCATTTACAATGTATTTTTTTTGACAAATTCACACTAGGGTCTTATAAGTCTAATTACTTTTATTGTTTAACTTAAACGATTCAAGACATTTCAAAAGTAACTGCTCAAGAAAAATGAGAAATTAATTTTATTTTTTAATTCATTTAAAAAAAATGAAAAGTTTTATGTTATAGAATAGAGTTTAAAAAATTGTATTTAATATATTAATGACCTACACTAAAATTTAATTTCAAGTATCAATTTCAAGTATCAATTTCAAGTTGAGAATAAAGTTTTGGTAGATTAGATTTTGGATTCATACATAGCTATTGTTAGATAGGGCAAGGAGAAAACCTGCATGCTAGGGAGTAAAGGAGATGTGATATTAACAAGACCTATTAACTATACAATTGATTTGTCTTGATATGTATAGGTCTTAGAGTTGTCACTTTTCTTCATGTGTAAGTTGTATTTTCTTTTGTTTACAATTAGAAAAGAAGGAAGAGAGTTTGTTGTCCAAAAACAAATAGAAAGGAAGCAGATTATGGAAATTTTTAGGGACAAGATTTAGCCTATAGACTAATTTTGGAAGTTTTGTCTTGATATGTATAGGTCTTAGAGTTGTCACTTTTCTTCATGTGTAAGTTGTACTTTATTTTGTTTACAATTAGAAAAGAAGGAAGAGAGCTTGTTGTCCAAAAACAAGTAGAAAGGAAGCAGATTATGGAAATTTTTAGGGGGGCAAGATTTAGCCCATAGACTAATTTTAGAAGTTTTTCCAAAAAATATTGGCCATTTTTTTTTCAATATCCACTCACATTTCATATGATTAAAAATTTTAACTTTAAAAATGGCCAAAATTATCCAAAAACTATATTAAAACCTTAAAAAATATCACCAAACATTTTAAAGTTAAAGATTTGATAATTAGTAAGAATCACCAAGGATTTTACACTTTTATTAAAGTACGTATACTCTCTTTGTATATATAATTTCCACTGTTTATTATTATTATTTTCAACTATTGTGTATGAATTTTTTACACTATTTAAATTTATAATTAATTAATTTAATTGAGGAAATAAATATAATAATGATCTAATATATGAACGGATTTTAATTTTAAATGATCTAAAATTTCCACCATTTTCACTGAAAATTTGACTATTTTTTCAAGTAGGATTTTCAGAAAATATGGCAGAAGTTATTTTTTCAGTAGGATTTTCATAAAATATGGCAGAAGTTTTGGAATATTGTATTACAATTCTCAAATTTATAAATTTTAGGCATCTTAGAGATTTTTAAGTGTGTTGAATTTATTTCTGCTTTTAAAAACCCAATTAAAACATTATTTAATTCAAATTTAAAAAACACAATATCATTAGTTTAGTTTAATTTTCAAAGTTTTTTCCAAAAAATATTGACCATTTTTTTTCAATATCCGCTCACAGATTAAAAATTTTAACTTTAAAAATGGCCAAATCTAAAAACTATATTAAAACCTTAGAAATTTGACCATTTCTTTAAAAATATCACTAAACATTTTAAAGTTAAAAAATTTGATAATTAGTAAGAATCACCAAGGTTTTTACACTTTTATTAAAGTATGTATACTATATATAAATAATTTTCACTATTTTTTATTATTATTTTCAACTATTGTGTATGATGAATTTTTTACACTATTTAAATTTATGATTAATTAATTTAATTGAGGAAATAAATATAATAATGATTTAATATATGAACCAATTTTAATTTTAAATGATCTAAAATTTCCACCATTTTTACTGAATATTTGACTATTTTTCAGTAGAATTTTCAGAAAATATGGCAGAAGTTTTAGAATATTGTTGTTACAATTCTCAAATTTATAAATTTTAGGTGTCTTAGAATTTATTTCTGCTTTTAAAAAAGCAATTAAAACACTATTTAATTCAAATTAAAAAACACAATAGTTTAGTTTAACGGTAAAAAGTAAAAACTTGTTGTCTAATATAAATTGTCGAATCTTTTGAGAATTTCTTTTAAAATTACACTATCTTTCCGTATTGGCTTTCATGAAATGGATAAGTATTGTCTAAAGACTGACCATAACAACGAAAAACGTAGAATAGCTGCAACATGGCTGCAAATTAAGCCAAAACGTGGATCAATCAGCAGGAAGGTCATCCTTTAATTTAAGGTTTCTAGAGGCCGTAGCTATGGAAGGAAGTTCGAAGTTTCCTGGCATGGGAATTCCAACATGGAGGAATTCTAAGAACACAGAGCGTTGGGTTCCATAGTCAGCAGGGAGCAACAACGTCCCAAGCTTAAAGTGAGCGCACAAGTTCTCCACAAGGGAGTGTAACTCAGACCACGTAAGAGTTCATTATAAATGTCGCAGGGTGAGTGGAAACACACAAAACCCTTGGTGAGAGCGTCACTGTTGTATGTAATTGGATTCAAGAACATAACAAAGATGTGTTGTTGAATGCTGGACTTTTCCCAAAGTATGGGATTCTCCAAGGTAATTGTTGTGTGTCTATGGCGTGAATGTGTTTCTACTCTGTTTTTTTCTATCGTTTTGATGATCTCAGATTTCATATCACATGGGAAACTCTGTTAATGACAACATAGAATTTGAATTTCTGAGTATAAGAACAAAGGTAGTAGAAAAGGCATGGTGTTCTGCGGTTTTTAGTTGTTATCCATGCTTGTCCAGTGTCCCACCGTTGAAGACTTTTAACAGTAAAATAGCAAGTATGTGAATTTCTGGGAATGAAAATATTTAACAACAATGGTATTTTTTGAAACACGCCACTGAATTCTCTTTTAATCCGTTGTGGAGATCCGCCAGTTGTCCAGTAACAGATTATAGATCAAAATTTGGTACCAGAGCAGGTTCCTTGTCTTTGGGGTGGTTGAATCTTGTTTCTATGCTCCAACAAAATCAAGAACCGAAAAGTGGATTATACATCCACTAGACCCTGAAATCGAGAGCAGAGAGCAGAGGGTAGAAAGGTCGAGTAAAAGCTCAGATTGCAGCCATGGAAGCACATTGTGAAGAGTGCGATAATAGCCTTACTGGAGTCGGTTTAATAAGATTGGGGACCTGTGTACACTCGAACCTGCATTGCTTCCTCGGAGACCCGGTGTAACTTGCAGACACTATACCCACTGTCACCTCAATGTATGCGCCTCTTGCTTAGGGTTGGTGCATGCCAACTCCAGGGGTATCCCCAACTGTACCTGCAATTTGTTGGTATTAGCCTAGTGAAAAAGAGTTCCAAGTAAATATCCTATCGAAACTTAAAATTAGGAGGGACGGATTAGAGAAGACCGATGTCTATCAAGGGCTGATGGGGTAAAAAAGGGGGCTTGAACAATTGTCCGAAAAGGGTGGAAAATAGGGGCGAGGCTTCCAAGATGGAAGAATCTCGCCATAAAACAAGGTGTGATTTTAAATAAATGGGTTCTGATGGATGAAGACTTTGTCGGTCGTTATGAGGGAGTGGTTTACCACTTTGTAGGTTCTTAGGGGTTATAAGATAGCTCACCAAAACCTGCAATAATTAACACAGATCAGAGAAATAATCATCCAGATTCCAATGTGCCAATAAATCCTAACAACCTGCATGAGAAAGAAATCAAGCATATATTGTGCAAAGATTTAAACACACATGAAAGCAAGAGACCAACTGTGGATGGACAAACTAGCCGTATTAACTGTCAAGCTGGAATTACAATAGGCGATCTCTGAGATTGGAACCTTACAATAAACTCCAAACTTCAATTTATAGGCTTTAACTGACCTAAACCTGTGCACCCTAGTTGGTTGGTTAGCCTTGGTATGCATCCTTTTGATTGCTGAAAATATCTTCCTATCTGCTGTTTAATAATATGTAATATGTGCCCATAAAAATGGGACTTGATTCAATATAGACCCTGCTAGTGTGAGTACCCACTAGTACTTCCTTAGGAGTCTGAAAACTCAAAACAACAGTGACTTTCAACCACTGTTTTACTCTGTCTTTGCATTGATCTAAAAATAGGCTCAAAATACCAATGCTGCAGCTGTAGGTGACAGCCAGTTTTTATGCCTTTAACTGACGTTATAACAGCTACCAAGTGTGCTTTGTTGGGGATTGCTCTGGGTCTTGATCATTGTGCCCCTCTCCCAAAATAGTAAACAGTATCCTAGTGATTCACGCTCTTGTTTTCAATGATAGAGCAACGATTTTGACTGCAAATAAACAAGAGTCCTACCACACGTGTGCCCTGTTTTTAGTTGTGTAACTGCCGTAATAAACTGAATTCTATTGACCAGGTCACTTCTTATGTCCCTGCTCTGAGTATGCACTCAATGAAGGAGAAGACGGTAAGTTGAAACAAAGGTATTTAAGGAGATCACAAGCATACTTTGAGAGAGAACCATGGGCTGTATCATGACAGAACTCTACGTAGTACGTAGTATTCAATCAGCGTACATGCTTCTAATTTGGGAAAGTAAATTAGAGCTTGGATTAGCACACATGCCAACCACGTATAGAAAATCGAACTGGGTTTAAGTCATGATACAGTTAGTGTGCATGCCATTTCATCAAATTAAACTGCTGTCATCAGTATATAAGCATAGGGGATGAAGGTGCTTTTTAGGGTTAAGATAACTGTTAGAGATCTCATGCCTTTTGCTTGCTCTTTGCATGCAACGATGTTAGTCTTAACTGCTGTTTTTAACATGGCAAGTGACTTAACTTCATTTGTGTCTTTGTATGAAGCATAGGTGCTATCTCAACCTCTACTCGTGCCCTTCATAAGACGCCCTACTTATTTATTGGTTTGCAGCTCCATTGTTTGCTTCATATTTTGTGATATAACCTATTTATATATAGCTTCAATGATTTTCACTATTTGCAGATTAGAATATCAGGTCTAAGATAGTGAGCTTGCTTGGGCTGCAGTTATCATCTCACAAGTTCTTTGGAAATCCCCCTGTTACCACCTAAGTTGTACTTAGTCGGTGTTATCAAGTGAGTCTGGTGAACCGGACAAAGATGATTTGTTTGGACTTCAGAAGACCTTCAGACTTGCTTCTGGGAAGTGTTTTTTTTATCTACCACATGTTCATACCCCCTTGGGGGAGTTGTAATAAAATGTTCTAGCATGGTAGTGTCTGTAAAAGACTTGGTCCCCTGGACTGTATTTGTCAATCCGATCAGCCCAGAGTGTTTTTTCCCTTGGTTATTATTGGTTGTTGAATAAACGACTGATAATTTCTGAGTTTTTCACTCAATACCTCCAAAGTTGGGGTAGTCGGCTTGACATTTAGGCCTATTGAGGTTACTAGAGTCTGTGTGTCAATGTATAAACATGCTAGGCATTATGGTCAAGTCATATGAACTGTGCTAAGTCCCCTTAGGTTTTGTTTTTTTTTTTAATTTTAATTTTAATTTTTCCACAAAACTTAGGCTATTTTTTAATAGTCTAAATGGAAAAATTGGTCTTGTAATAAAAGTGGGGTTAAAAGTCAGTTTCAGTCATGGGGGTGCTCATTTTCTAACTCGGAGCACCTAGTAAACCCATAAACCCACTTTTTCTAAGTTTTGAGTGATTTTTTCATCACTCGGGTAAGAAAATCCAAAAAAAATCAAATATTAATTAATTTAATTAAAAATTAATTAAATAATGGAGCAAATCCAAATTCCTAAATCAGTAGTTTTTGCTCCGATTTGATTGAAATTAGTCTCATCGGCTTCAGCTTAACCGGGAGTTGTCATTCCTTGACTGAAGGCATGGATCAGGGCTGAAGAGGAGCTTAATAGGCTCATGCAGATCTGGGGGTTGCACCCTCCTTTCTTTCTCCTCCACACGTGTGGATCAATATGACAGTTGTTTGATAGGTGGTTCAGTTCACTAAGTGAGGTGTCACTCCGATTTGCAGTTCTAGTCCAGTTAGACTCAAATCATTATCAGATCAGGCTTGGCTTAACTCTCTATCAGCTTCAGTCTCTCTTTCAGTTAGGCATGCGCCCCTCTTGGCCAGTCTGGCTATAAATAAAGCAATTTTTTCCTCTTCCAAGCTAGTTAGAGCTAGGAAGAAAGGCTTGCTATTGTGTAATATTGTATTGATCATTATGTTTGTTGGAATAAAAGAGAAGCTTTGGAGGCTAAATTGTGGAGTACTTTTCATGTGTGGATCATCATTATCATGCTGCTTTTGAGGTGAACTGCTATTTTTTCATTTTTTGCATTAACACTGTTGTCTACCTGAATGATTATTGGAATCACAGGAATAGATCATTGTTGTTGAAAATCTATGTTTAACAGCTTGCTGGTTTAATGAACAATTTCGTGAGTTTCACTTCAGCCGGTTATGCATAGGCTTGAAGTTACTTATGAAATTTCTCTGAACAATTTAAACAGGCTGAAAACAACTAACAGGCTGTAAATAAACACATGCACACCATAAAATTTGACACAGTAATTTTTGGCAAATTTGCCCTGGAAAAACCCCCACGGGGAAAACCAGTTTGAGATGAGAGCTTTTATTATTTCTTCAGAAAAATGTAGGACAGAAAATGAAAGATGAAAATACAACTTATCTCCACCAGAATTTCTCTCAGCAATAAATGCACATGTACAGCAAACCCTGACCGTACATCTCCTCGAATTTCGTGCCGATCTGACAGCAAATCCGTACAGCAAACCAGCCGTACAAGTTCCTCGAAATTCGTGCCTATTTATTGCAGTCCGTACACAGTCCGTACAGCATTAATTACAGGCCGTACTTACCTCGAAATCTGTGCCGAAATTTACTCAGCCGTACACAGTCCGTACTCCTCGATTTCTGTGCAGCATTTAATTTGGCCGTACACCTCGAATTCTGTGCAGACCTGGCCGTACTCCCTCCTCGAAATTCGTGCCAATAAATGCAGCCGTACTCCAGCAATTAATGTGGCCGTACGATCTAGGGAACCGTG
>LPNX010630556.1:0-11172 GCA_001517045.1 Pseudotsuga menziesii
TGGTCAACTCCTCATAACAAAACAAGAAATGAGAAGGATCATTTGGGAATACATTTACAAGAAGTACATACATGTTACTTATCTAGATTCCATTTAGGGGTTTAAACCTAAAATGAACTTCTATATAGATCAATTTGAACATGGAGATTTAAATAGATAACCTTATTGTCATAATAACATGTACCTTATACCAGTGGATGCATGCACTCAAGATGGTACCTCTAGGGTAGTTCCTGGTTTAATCACATAGGCTTATAGTCGAGATAGAGCAATGGTGTTGAGCCTTCCATAGATACCTAGACCAGTGGTGCCTAACATCAATATACATAAGGGATTCCCTAAAGCTCATATCTTTCTTTCTCAAACGATCTCCCTTACAAAACACCACCAAGATGATTTCCTCTTTCTTGGTGCTACCTTGAGGCAATTATAAGAGGCAAGAAAATCACAACATCATCTCAACTTCTAGACTAGTGAAGCAATGTGAATGAGGTACCTTCCCTTCAACTATGACATCCTCACAATGTTGTTTATAATCCCCTTTTTTAGTTTCGATTCGACTAGCAATTCCATTGATTGACTATTGGGGGGATGTTGGATCCATTAAGCACCAAATTCAAACATCTCAAATATATTATCAACTACTACATCCCACTATAATTGGACTCTAGGCATAGATAGTAGACACATTATCTTAATTCGATTTCTTCACACTTTCATTGTGTATGTATAATGTTGTACCTAACAACTATTCCAATTTTGATGAATTTATAGTTATTATTTGGTTCGACATCAATACATTTCTTATAATTTATTTTATTTTAATTTAATATTGTGATTTCCTTCCAATCATGCTATATTATAATATGTTATTTAACAATAAAAATATTTAATATGATACTTTGTTCACTTCAAATATCGATAGAGATCTTCTTGTAATAAAACATGCAATTATGTGTGCAACTTAACTTCATTAATCCTACATTTTATATCTTCATGAATATTTTTTCTCACGATTCAACAAATTACAGATTTTCATATACTCCTCCTAATTTATGGCATACCGAACTAGTTATAAATGATACAACATTTCATTTTTTATGATTGTATATTAAAAACACTTGGAGTAAATAAAATTTGTGATCAATAAAAACATTCTTTCTAGGATTAGTTTTTCCAATTTTAATGGAATATTTCTTTAATGCATAATTTTTACAAATTAAATGAAATAAATAAAATGTTTACAAAAAAATTCAATGTCATAGAAGTCCTTGTAATAGAAATTTTCTAGATTTCTTGAAATATGTGTTCATCTTGTCAATATTGATGGGAACATAATGAAAGTTGTGAAGTAGATCGGAATTACCGGTAGTGGGAATTCTGGCTAGATCTAGAGGAGTAGTGACCACAAAATTGTAGAAAGATCTGCCAATATTGGGGGAGTCGCAACTGTAAGCCATGGAAAAATCAGCCAGTTTGGTGGAGTCGTAGTCGCGAGCCATAGAAAAATCAGCCAGTTTGGCGGAGTCGCAATCGCCAGAAAAGGTAAAAATGGGAAAAATTTAAACAGAGTCGCAGCTATGCGGGATGGGAAAATGGCCGATATTTTATGGTGTTGTAGCTGCGCGGAATGGGAAAAGGGTGTTATTTTACGGTGTTGCAGCTACAAATAAATGGAAAAATAGGAAAGGTTTTACAATGTTGTAGCTGTGTGGAATGGAAAAAGGGAAATTTTTTATGGTGTTGCAGCTGTGAATAAATAGAAAAATAGGAAAGGTTTTACGGTGTTGCAGCTGCGTGAAATGGAAAAAGGGAATTTTTTACGGTGTTGTAGATGCAAATAAATGGAAAAATAGGCAAGGTTTTATGGTGTTGCAGTTGCGCGAAACGAAAAAAGAGCAATTTTTTATAGGAATTGCAGCTGCGACTAACTGTTCATTGTTTATTTTTCTTCAAGGAGTTTCCTTCTGAAGCAGGAAGTTGCAGAAGGCCACCCATGGTCATTAGGCCCAGTCATGACCATTTCTCCTTAGGTACATCCCTGCACACATTCTTAAAAAAAACAGATCAAGCGCAAAGGAAAAATAAAAACAAAAACATTAATTTATTTATGTACAAAAATTTGTGTGGGAATCATAGTGATTGTCTAAAGATTGATAGGTGTAGAGAAAAATTCCTTCCCTTGTTCTAACTGGTATTCCATATCAGCTACAATCTGTGAAGTGAACACATCCTACGAAATGGGCTTGTGGTACAGTCATATCCTGTGACCATTAGCAAATAATGGTGTGCGATTCTCATCAATGGTGACCAGATGGACTGTACCATTGTCAAATACTCTCTCTATCAGATATGGTCCCAACCATCTTGTATGTAACTTACCTTTGAATTCCCTTTTGAATCTTGAATCCTATCATAATGCCTAGTCTCCTTCACAGAAGACTCTTTTTGATGAATTGATCATGCCAGTTGGATCTCTATTGTTGAATTAATACTGTCTGATCCATAGCAGCTAAATGTTTCTCATCAAGTTCATTCAATTGATTCAATCTACTACTCTGAGCTTCAGTCACATCTAACTTTACCTCCATAGATGTCTTCAAGGTCTTGATTTCGAATTAGACGAGAAAGACAACGCTTTTTCCATACACCAAGTCATAAGGAGAGAAACCTGTAGTATTGTGCCAAGTAGTACAATATGCCCACAATGCTTTCAGAAGTCTATCAGCCTAGTCTCTACGATGGCTCTTGAATTTTTTGTTAGGGATAGCTTCAATAAATTTGTTAGTGATTTCCACCTGGCCATTGGCCTGGGGATGGTATGGTGAAGCTATCCGGTGCTGGATATGGTACTTCTGTAGCAAAGCTTCAAATTTATGTGACACAAACTGAGGTCCTCCATATGTAACCACTTCCTTGGGTACTCCAAAATGAGTAAAGATTTCTCCATATAGGAAATCGATTATAGCTAGGTCATTGGCTTTCACCAAATCCACAGCTTCTACCCATTTTGTCATGTAGTTGATACAAACTAAGATGTAGGATTTTTTCCTAGAATGAGGGTTGATAGGGCCAACAAAATGTAAGGCCCATCTGTCAAAATATTCAACCACCAACTATGGTTGAAGAGGCATTTGATCCAATCTATTAGGTTGGCCTATCCTCTGGAAGCTATCACAAGACTGGACATACTTTTTCGCATCCCTGAAAATTGTCGGCCAATAATAGCCCATTCTCAACACCTTATGACCTATCCTCCTATTTGCAAAATGACCCCCACATGGTTCATCATGGTAGGCCTTCAGAATATGCAAGATTTCATCTTCTCTTACACATCTTTTGATCTCAAGATCAGGGCCTGTGTAGAAGATATGACCACCTATCCAGCAATACTTGGCACTTTGTTGAATAATTTTCCTCTTCTCTTTTCTTGACAAATGTGCTGGAAGCTTCCCTGTAGCCAAGTAGCTAGTGACATCTACATACCAAGGGGAATGAGCTGAAACTGCAAATAAGTGTTCATCTAGAAAAGAGTCCTCAACAAGTAAATTACCATCACTGTTAGTAAAACGACATAAGAAATCAGCAACAACATTTTCTTTTCTAGGTCTGTCTATAATAGTAACATCAAATTCCTGTAATAATAACAACCATCTAGTTATCCTAGCATTTGTAACATGTTTATTCATTAGATACTTGATGGCTGAGTGGTTAGTGTGTACAAAGGTGGGATATCCAGTGATGTAGTGTCTAAATTTGTTAATGGAGTAGACAATGGATAAAAAAACCTTATTTGTAACAGTATAATTAAGTTCGGTAGGGGCCAAGTTTTTGCTAATGTAATAGACTGTACAAGGTGGTTGACCATCCTGTTGTCCTAATACTGCTCCAATGGCAGTGTCAGAGGCATCTAAAGAAATGTGAAAAGGTAGGGCCCAATTGGCCCCCCTTAAGATGGGATCTGTAGACAGCTTCTCCTTAAGTTTAATAAACGCTGTCTGGCATGCATCATTCCAAATAAATTGCACATCCTATAAATCTGTAAAAGTTTGGAAAAGTTTTCTATAAATATTCTATAATAACCAGCATGCCCTAAGAAGCTTCGTACCTCTTTTTGAGTTCCAAGAGTTGGTATATTTTCAATTACCTTGATTTTGGAGGGATCTACCTGGATTCCATCAATAGAGATAAAGTTCCCTAGAACTACACCCTCGCTCATCATCATGTGGTACTTTTCAGTGCTCAAGGATAGCTGGGTTTGCTCACAGTGTGTTAATACCTTTTATAAAAAATTTAGTGCCTCTTCAAAGTCACTTCCATAAGGAGTAAAATCATCCATGAAAATATCCATATTGTCATTAACCATCTCCAAAAAGATGTCAATCATAGCTCTCTGAAAAGTGGCAGGTGCATTACACAAACTGAAGGGGAGTACTCTGTATACAAAAGTACCCCAGGGACAGGTGAAAGTGATTTTTTATTGGTCTTCTAGAGCAATCTGAATTTGATTGTACCCACTAAACCCATCCAAAAAGGAGAAGAATTTCTTCCTAGATAGGGTGTCCAGTACCTGATCAATGAAATCCAAGTGAAAGTGATCTTTTTGTGTCACCTTGTTCAATTCTCTATAATCCACACAGACTCTCCATTTACCATTCTTCTTGGGAACTATCATGAGTGGATAAACCCACTTGTTGTCTAAGATCAGGTATATAAATCCTGCTTCCAAAAGTTTTTGAATTTCCTATTTCACTATGTCCCTAAGGTGAGGGTTCATTCTTCGTTGTGGCTAGCACACAGTCCGGGAGTCACTTTTGATGTAAATATGGAGAGTGCATAGATTAGAAGGGATACCCTTCATATCTGTGTACTCCCAGGTGAATTCCCCTTTGTGTTTTTCTAAGAGAGTGATTAGACATTCTTGTTCATCACAAGCAAGATTGGGATTGATATTCAATGTTTTTCCCAGCTCTATCTCGACTGGAACACTTTTCAAATTCTTTAGCACTGGAACAGTGTAAATGTTACTGATTAATGTTTCCTCTATAATATTTTCTTGCTCTACTTCCTCTAAAGTATTATTCAGGATTTGATAAATTTATTTGTTGACAGAAGTAGGCTCACTTATAAAACTATTGATGGCATCGCCTTCTGTTTCATCTTTGAAGGCCAAGGCTTTCCCTATCATTAAGAGTGGTTGAACTCCTTCCTCCTCTTCCAACTCCACCCATAATGGAGTTTCAACTTCTAAACTAGGTTGTATTGGAGGATAGATGGTGAGGTTTTTCATTTTGGTTCCATCTGAAATGGTCATAGACCCTAACCGATAGCTGATGCAAGCATCTGCTGTGGCTAGCCAGGGTCTTCCTAGGATAAGCGGGTGTTCCCCCAGCTGCGACTTAGGCTGTAAAACCAAGAAGTCAGCAAGGTATTCCCACGATTCAATTGAGACTACGAGGTCATCCAAGATTCCCTCGGGTTTGATGGTGGACTTATAAACGAGTTCTAAAATGGTAGGGGTTGGCATGAGATTAGTGAGCCCAATTTTTTGTACAATTTCTATGGTCATGACATTAATGGTTGCACCTAAATCTACCAGCAAATTTGGTATCTGCATGTTCCCAATATGCACAGTGACAATGGGATTCCCAAGATCATTGTATTTGGCTAGAAGGGTTTTTCCCATTATCAGTTTGGAAAGTTTCCCTAAGACAAGGACAGTGGGAGGATCCTTAGATTTTCTACCTAGTTTTCTTACACATAGATCTTGGATAGTTTTGGCGTGTATAGGCACATCATAAAGAGCTTGCAGGAATGGAATTTTGACATAGAGGTTTTTTAACTCTCCTAAGAGGTTAAATTGAGGTTGTCCCACTGCTTTCTATAATGTTAGTCTTTCAAGGTACGGTGGTTCTATAAATGACTGTGTAGGCTGTGTCTGAGTTGCTAATTTCTTTTTTGTTTCATCCGGTGTCTCGGTAGGAATTTCAGCATCCTCAATAATGGGAATTGCTACATTGGATAAGTACTGCTGATTCATCCTCTCTTCAGACACAGAGGATCGAACATCCTCGATGACTAAAGGTTCTTCTACTCTCCCTGATCGTAGGTGTATATCATTACAGGAGATGGGAGTAATGGAATAAGTGGGCATGTTGGAAGTCTCAAACTGGTGGACTGCTTTATTGTTTGGGTTGGGGTTAGGTTGAACATGAAACTGAGGACGTATAGGAATGTGAGGTGCAACATTGTTCTGAAGTCGTAGCTCTAGCTACTGGTACTATTGGTATGGTTGAGGATACTGTTGAGGAGAGTATTGTTGATGTGGAAATTGTTGAGGAGGTTGATTATGGGAAAACTGGTTTCCTGGATGGAAGTTCCTCCACCCAGGAGATATGTTATTCATGTCTTCTTCTACTCTCTCCTCTCTGTGCTTCCATAGATCATTTAATTATTGATGGAACTGTGTCCAATCTTATTTTGTCACCACATTCCCGTTAATGTGATATACCAAGTCTCAGTCAGCTGATCCAGTAGTACTAACTCTATCCTCGTCCGCAGGGACACCAAATGGTGTCGCAGCTCCTCCTGTGTTCTCCACTGTGGCAACTGATGCTGCCACTCCAAGAGTAACCAGGATCCTTTTGACAAATGATTCCTAATGGTGAGATCCTATAGAATAATTGTTCCTATCAGCTAGATCGTCAATGAATGTCCTTTTCCCAATGTTGGTTTTTTTCCACGACCTCAACCACCTGCAAAGTTAGTATTCCGGGGAGTTCTTTGGGTTTCAGGAACATCATGCCGAGTCATCCTCATATTCATACAACCCAAAACATGCAAGCTAGGAAATTATTGAAGAAAAATGAATGGATGCAACTACTGGATGCAACTACTATGGTGTCTAATAATTATCTTCCCCGACAATGACGCCAAAATGTTAGGACCTCTATATGTTAGTTAATTAAAACATAACATGCAAAAGGCTCAATATAAATTGTCAACCCGGGGAATTCTTTTATTTCAAAGATAATTTGTACTTTATATGCTTAAACACTAAGTAGCTGATACTTTGAATAAATTTCCCTACTTATCTATTCATTCAAACTCTTCCCATCATTAATCTAATTGAAATCATCTACCTAAGAATTTAGAATTATAATGACCTTCCTACAACTCCAATCCAGGGATGGACAGAATAGGAAATAACCATCTGGACTTACTTTTGTAGAAAGTTAAATCCTAATTTACCAGACTACATAAAGATCCATCAAAACGAGTTACTTCAATATTTAATTTAAGAATTGAGAATACAGGAATTGAACAAACAGATATGATTGCAATCAAACTAAATTAATGCAATCCAAGGAAGACAAGTAAATGGAAAGAAACTAGGGATGAGCTTGATTGTACATCTACCACACAATTGCATAAATGATAATTAACCTACACAGTTGACTGTCACACCACACCGTTGCAGCTTACAGGAAATGTAAATATAGATCATTCAAGAAAGCACAAAATAATTTCATTACTGTTGCAGCTACTGTAAAAGAATGTAATTACAACAAAATTCACACCACATAGTAGAATAAATTAAATTCCTAATTAACTCAACAATCTCTGTAGGAAGGCAGGCCCAGCCTTTGAATAGAGACATCGAAAGCTAATAGAAGTTCAACACCAAGATCTGAAGAATCACACTCCTTGTATTAAATGGTAGGATGAAACAGTTGCTCTCACAACTTATACAATGAGATTAATACTTTTTCAACCCCTGGCTTGGAATAGTTTTCAATATTTATAAATTCACAATCGTAAATTCTACCCACTAATATCAGGAATCTATGAAGATCTCTGATCTTCAGGCTGCCCCAATTACGATATGTTGTTACAGTTGTGGGAAAGATAGAAGCAGAAAATATAGGAAGTATGTTACTCAAGCCAATAATGAGATAACATGATCAATCTAGAATATGCTCCATTGGTTGTAGCTACCCTTGAGCAGCGGTGCATTGTTGCATCCGAGTATGTTGCAGCCAAGTATGTTGCATCCACCCTTGTATAGCTTGCGTGGAATAGTAACCTTTGACTATGTCCCTTATACAGAGATGGAATTGGTGGCGATCAACTTAACAATGAATGTCCATCTCTCTCTTGACTCATTCAGCCTACTACACCTATATCCTTTACATCTTGAACTATCTTTATAAAATCACCATATTTTAGCATAATCCAAGATATAGAGTCCCGATTACAACAATCATAAGTATTAATAAGATAAAACAATAATTAATCATACCTGTATGGATTGAGGGATCAAGTGAAGGAAACCATCTATTTGGTGCATATAATGGAGTAAGACAAGGAAAAAAGGGGTACGTAAATGTGGTAAAAAAGGGGTCATTTCTAGTCCAAACAATTCCCTCCTCTAAGATATTGTGACCTAAATAATGAATTCTATCTTTATAAAAGTCACATTTTCTCAACTTTGCATACAACTTATGCTCCCTTAGAAATTGCAATGCTATTCTCAAATGTTCTTCATGCTCTTCTTCATTCTTAGAAAAAATAAAATTTTCCATCTAGGAAGACAAGAACAAATTTGTCTAGATACTTGCTAAAAACACTATTCATGAGTCACATGAATGTAGCTGGTGCATTTGTGAGACCAAATGGTACCACTACAAAATCATAGTGTCCATACCTTTTTTTGAAGGTTGTCCTATGAATATCTTCATCCTTGATTCTTATTTGATGGTAACCAGACCTCAAGTCAATCTTGGAAAATACCTTTTCTCCTCTCATTTGATCAAAAAGGTCATCAATTCAAGGTAAAGGGTATTTATGCACATGATCTAGGAACTAAGATTCAATCTCATCAAAGAATTATTAACAATTACTCATGAATTAGCAATTATCGGAACACCCAATAGGTTTCCTCTCTGTATATTATATAAACAATAAAGGATTACAATTCCATGCATAGCAATGGCTTAACTCAATGAGTGAGTCTAGCTTAACTGACTCTTTGCCATGCAATCTCACTCAGTTAACCACTTGACAAAAAACCTTAATTGACTCACCAATCCTAACTGAAGTTGGGGTGCAATAAATGACTTAATCTCAACTGAAGGAGATCAAACACATGTCATAGCAACCAACCATCAAGTGCTAGTACTGCATGACTCCAATAAACCTTGATGAGGTTAACTGAAGCTGCACTGACCATCAGAAGTTGGTGAAGGCGCCTAGTTCACTCCAGTTCATTAAATAAAAATAAAATAATCAATAAATAATGATTAAATAATATATTTAATGCATGGAGGCGCCTTAACTGTCTGTAACTGATTGGTTGAACTGAAAGTAACCCCCAATCAGCAATTAGGTGCATGAATGTCACCTAGATCACCCCTGGAGTGCTCCAGTTAGCCTCCTTGACTGTAGGAAGGCATGAGGATGACTGGGATGATGGTAATTAATGCTCCACTGATGTCAATTAAACTTAGGATAGTGGTTTAACTAGGCCAATTTGACCGAAAGAGTGTGTATGATGGTAAATGTCTCCAACACCCCCCCTTAAGCTATACTCAGGAAGAGTTAGAAAACATATGTGCATAAAAATGCTAGGGGCCTGGCAACTAAGGCCATAGGTCACCCTGTACAATAAAGCAACTGAAACAATGCTCAAAACAAACTAAGTGAGGAAAAGAGGGAAAACCCAGTGGGAACAAAACCCCCCCTCAAGCTGAACACTGAAAGTAGTCTGGATCACCCTGATGAACTCACCCCCAACAGTGAACGGAGGTAAGTGAACTTCTTTTCTGAAAAAATCTTGGTGAAGATGTCTGGAGGAATCTTCCACTTTGGAAGAATAACAATGCACTCAACTGGATCAGAAATATAAACAGCTGCACGGTGAAAACTGGACCCATGTAGAACAACTGAAATCATCTGAAGAGAGAGCAAAGGTTCTTGAGGATTCAAACCATGTGTGGAACACTCAAGAAACTGATATGTTGCAGCCTTGAACAGAAAACCATGACTGGTAAAATCAGCCCCAAATCTTAGGAGCAAGTGTCCATGCGGATGCAGAATGTCTTCCTCTTTACTAGTTCTGTGAGGAGATGATTTTGTGACCAAAGGTAGAGAATCCCTGGGACTCTGGAGAGCGAATGCTTGAGCTCCATAATCTGATATAGATTCAAAAATATCTAATGATTCACAAAATAAAATATCAGCAACCTCACAGGAGGAAACTAACACCAAATCCCCATCAGTAAAGTTGAAGAAGAATTGCGGTACTTGATTTTTCACACCGAAATTGGTGAGAGCAGCTACAAGCATGACTGAAAGATTTTGGATTTTAAAATATGAACAAAATAATATCAGATCAGAATATAAATGAGATATAAATAAGTTCATAACAGATCCAAAACTATTAATTGAAATCAAATCGCCAGCAGCAGTTTTGAAGGAGACTTGCGGTACTTGTTTCTTCACACCATTGATGAGAACAGCTACAAGCAGTACTGAAGGTTTATGAACCTGAAATTTTGAACCAAGAAATATCAGATCAGATCCAAATAAGATCATATGAGATCCAATAAGGTTCATATCAGATCCAAAATTATGGTCAACCGAGACGATAGATGCACAGTTTTCTTCTTCTTCAAAATTCTGAATTTTGGTGCATGCAATCCTGCAGGAATTTGCTGAAAGATCTAGATCATGGGGAGCGAATGGATCACTCTGGTAATCTGATATTTCTTCCAAAATATCCAAGGTATCACATATTTGCACACCAGCAGCAACATTAGAGGAAGAAAATTCAAATTTCTCCTCACTTTCGGAAGCAGTTACTGGTAAATTTTGCACAGAATTCAAAGGAAAATCACCGGTGAATGTTTGCATGGAAGTGCAGCAGCATTTTTCTTCAATATCAAAGATTCGAATGTCTTCTTCTGTTTCAGCAATATGAGAAGATGAGATATCAGAGATCTCATGAACTTCCGGAGCATCAGGAGAAGGAGTCACTTCATGGAGACTTTCTGCAATTCGAATTGAATGTTTAGAAGATTCTGCTTCATCTTCATCTTGAACAACTTCATTAGAGAGAGTAGTGGCTGAGACTTTTGAGTGAAGAACTCTTGTGGTGCTGGCTGTGATCTC
>LPNX010630563.1:0-113454 GCA_001517045.1 Pseudotsuga menziesii
ATGTATGAAAATGGTATGATAAAAGGGTAATGGGACGATGAAATGTAAGGAATAGGGAAGATAAAGTGGATGAAAAAGGGACATTTTTGAGACTCAACATAACTTAATCCCTGTTAAGGGATTGAATTCTTTTTCTAATTTGGGTTAATGGATTAGGGTATTTGGATGTTGCGGAATACCTATATTTTGTATTGTGAGGATTTCATAATGTAATGAAGAGAAAATAGGAGGTGAGGCTCCAAGGTTTTCTGGTTTTCCCGGTTAAGGGTTTCTAGGGTAAATCTCTGTGTTTATGTGTGACTGATGTGTTGTGATATCTATTTTGCTTAAAAGAATCTATATGCTTTGCTTCTCTGCACAGGTTTAAAACTTACATTATTTACCTCTTATTCTTTCCATTCTTTGTGAGTATATGGATAGGTGATCGCCACAATAGATGTATCTTAAAGAATGACCTTTTCAAGATCATACATTTTAAACCTTTCATATATAAACTTGTAATTGGTAACATAGAATTGCTTCATCCTTCATTTCTACAAAGGTATAATTATTTAATCCATGCAATCCTATTTGCATTAAATAAGTTGGGCACTATTTTGGCTAGAAATTTTCAATGAAAATTTATTCTTGTTCATTTAATTCCTTGCAATTTTAAAGGAACAAGGTAAGGATATTAATATTTTCTTTGAGATTGGGATGAAAATTCAATAAAAGGTATTTAATATTTGAATGCATTTTCAATTAACCAAATGAAATGATATTCAACAAAACAACATATTTTTTAGATACATGAGTGGTTAAAATATAATGGTGTAAATTGGTGTAAATCAAAGAACAAGAATCATTTCACAAGGTGAATAGATAGAGTTTTAAACACAACTTACATGTCTAAAATATCAGATAGTTATGAAAGGATTTCAATCCATAACTTTCATTCCTTTTAGGAGGAAAAGCACTAGTTGATAGATAAATCATATCCTCATTCCCAAAATGAATAATCGGTTTCCATGTGTGAACCGATCATTATTTTAGAGCATTAAAAGGTGGGTTTCAAAATAAAAGTTGGGCCTCCCAATTTTCCAAATGAAACCATTGATTTTGTTGCGTATGCCATATCATATTATTGGATCATGATGTGGCATATCCTTCTAGGGTCATTTTACATTTAAGTTGATGTAAAATCATCATGATTTAGAAAGTAATACCACATTTAATGCATTCAAATCAAATTTGTAGGGTTAAGCTACTCCACATCGGTGATTGAAAGTTATTTTCATGTTTACTCGCACAAGATTTTAGTTCTCGTGTGGAAGAAACATACGAAGACAAATTTTCACATGAATATCCTCAAGTTTAATATTTTAGTGTTTTTTGGAATCAGTAGATCCATTTTGTATATTATATTATATTTAGAAGTTTAACCAAAATAGATAGGGTTATAACCTTTCTCCATTGGATTGAAAAAATAATCCCATCTATTATGATAAATTTGTACATTCATCTTTTCAGTTTTATACCCTTGTTAACCTCGGCGATTATGTTTCAAACCCATATTGTTTATAAGTTTGTTAGGGAAATTAAGGAATGCATCTCAATGAAATTATTTAATTATGAATGATAGTCTATTAGCTTGGTCTTGTAGCCTTACTCAAACTAAAGTACCAATTACTTATATTCTCAATATTTTGTAACTACCTTTTTCCAATAATTGTTATAATCCCTTAACCCAAATAGTGGTTTCTAATCTTTGGACTATGGATGTTTTCTTAGTCTAAGTAGATTCCCTTCCAACAATGTTGCACCTTCCTCAAGAAAAGTTGGTTTCAATTGAAAAAGGGAAAATTCCTAGGTTTTTTGTTTTCCTCTAAGTTTAAAGAAACATATAATTCATTCCTATCTTCTTAAAATAATCCCTTGGCTTGACATAACCTCTCAATTGCATAATGTTATTTTCTCATCTAAGTATCATGAGATGATTTATATTATTGTGTCAATATTAGGGTATGATGATGACTCAATAATATATGAATTCACAACCAAGGTAATTACTTCAATTGCATCTTCTTCAATTTTGCCTCTTATGAAATTTCAGTTTGGTGAGTTTTTTTCCTAGCGTATTCATGAGTAGCTTTGTGGTTTCCAAAATTTGAATTTTTAGAAACCATACATATGTAGTTTATCCACTACTTTGTTTTGAGTTTGAATATTTTGGACATTTAAGTTTGAAGAAGATGGATAAAGACATGAATTCTCTTCATTTGGTGGATTAGACTAATAATATTGTGAAACATGAGTCTTGGGATGTATATAATAAATTTAATGGTCAATTTCTCTCCCATGATTAAAATGCATTCTATAGGAATTGATTTGCAAGGATTTCACCAATAATATAGTTAAGTTCACATACTAGACTTGGTATCAGTATCTTTATCAATCCCACACCATCCTTAGAATTTATGGTTTTAAGGAATCACTTGATCTGATATTACTACTGTATATTCCTCCCAAATCGTTGCATTAGAATACATTAGACAAATGCTATATTACGATCACTTGCAATTCATATCAATATTTCAGATATCCCCATTTGTGTTTCAAGTTCAAATAAATTATTTTCTTGTTAAGAATGGGTCTTCCCTTGAATATAACAATAGGATTCTACATTCATTTGGTTTTAAATAGGGGTTATTATGGTAGTATTACCCCCATCATTTGATTTCAAATTAGAGAGAAGAATTGAAGTCTTCTACTTATCTACATCACATTGATCCTAAGGAATACGGGATGGAAAACAAAGATAGATCAGAAGAGTGTTTGATGCAAATACATGTTGTTACCAATGAGCAAGCAAGGGAATTAAATCCTCCTACTTCTATACCACTTGTTTCAAGATTCATTAAAACTAAAGATGATAGTTCATAATCATATGCAAATGAATTGTTTAAGTGTACCAAACAAGTTGAAGAGCCAATTACAATTGTAATAATTGAAGAAAATATCATTAAGGAACTTGTTCCCAAGATGTCAACTTGATATAAATGGGAACCCATTGTCAGAAACCCACAAATTACATATAATAAATAAATTACAATTTAAACCCGAATTTTTCGCAACATGTCTTTCTTGGACGTAGAATCATTTTTACTTATTTACATGGCTGAATTAACTGGTCATCTTAACTGTATTAGTGATAGGGTTGGTGTCTGTCCTTGTCGACTCTAACTATGGAGACAACGGATTTGCATCCCTCACCAAGGTGATAAGTTATATTTTAAAACTGAGGAAACGTTTTGGTCTTGGTTTACCTAGGATTTAAAATCCTACATTTGGACCTTTAGTCCCAAGCTATAATCTCTTAGGGAATGATGAAAAATCATGGATTCCTTTAAAGGCACTTTAGATGCCACATAACACTGAGAAAACATGGAACCTATGACTTTAGGTGACAATTAGACGTATTTCCCTAACTAAATTGAAGATGAAGTAAAAATACAAAAGTTAGGTAATTGAATAAGCTTTCATAATATATAAATTTTATCTAACTAAAATTTGTGTAAATGATTATAAAATTAGTTCCCCTTAAATTTGGTTTTCAAATCTTTAGCACATCATAATATATATGTTTGTGCGGGTGCAACACTAAATGAGGTAAATGATGTCTTTTTTGGATAAATTCTTGTAGACATATAAAGGACATATGATACTAGCGCAACACTAATTTTCCAATTTTTTTTCATGAAATTTTATGATTATTATTAATTATTGAAGTCATAAAACTTTGAAACGAAAAATGTTTTGTGTGGGTGCAACACTTTCAGAAAAAAAATTAATGAAATTCTTGATTTATATATATATATATATAAGATTATAGATCTCACTCTCCTATAGTGCTCCACATAGTTTTTTTGCGAAATGGTGAAGGAAATCAAAAGTTCTATAAAAAACAATGGATGTATCTATTTTCGAAAACTCATGTGTGTCATTTAGAAAAATAATAATAAAAACATAAAACATAAATATTTAGGAAAAAAATACATATTCAGAATCACAAGATCGTATTCTACAATATTCTATATTTTTATAAAAAAATATTGTGTTTGTCATAGGAAAAAATTCCATCGAAACTAACAATATTCATAGACCTCTGAAATACAGGAAATAGCCCTGGTTTATTTGTCCTAGACAATAGGTTAAGTAGTCTGAACTTATTTCCGAAAATGATGCCAATCTTGATTCCCAGTGAAATTTTGAATTTTACAAAAAACGATACAAAATGCATATGCATTATAACACATGTGTTTTATACCGGATATACAATATACCACATATGTGTTATATCGCATATGTGTTTCACTACGTTAATTTAAAAAACAATTTTACATATACATCGGTCTGCAAACACCATACACTTTCTCACTCTATAACAAATCGTCCTCCCTTTGCCTATCTAACACACATCCACATACCCTCTATCCATCTCTATTTCTCTCCTTCACCATCCCTCTACCTCTATAACTATCCCTCATCCCTCTCTCTCTCTCCATTCTATCTTTGCCCCTCTCTCCCTCTCCTTCTACCTCCATGTATTCCATCATATCACTCCCTCCATACCACACTTTCTCCCCCTACCTACCTCATCTCTCCACCACCTTCTCCCCACCCCCCCCAATTCCTTATCTCTCTTCCTCTCTCCCCCTCTCTGTCTAAATCCCCCCTCCTTCCTTATCTCACCACTCCCCCCTTGAACAAACTTACACACCTCTTAGCCTTGAAAAGCCANCCCCTTTGTCTCTCTCACACACATCCACACACCCTCTCTCCAACCTTCTCTATCTAACCATCACTATTTCTCTCCTTCACTATCCCTCTGCATCTATAACCATCTCTCTCAACCCTTTCCCTCCCTCTCTTCCTGTCTCCCCCTCTCTACCTAATTCCCCACTCCTTCCTAATCTCACCACTCCCTCCTCAAACAAACTTACACACCTCTTGTTCTTGGAACACCACACCCCCTCTCCCTCTATAGCCAACATTCCCACTTTTTCTCTCTCAAACACATACACACACCCTCTCTTCATCCCTCTTTATATAACCATTGATGTTTCTCTCCTTCACCATGCATATTCCTCTAAAACCATCCATCAACCCTCTCTCTCTCCCCCTTCGCTCCCTCTAAAACCCTTACTTTTTTGCCTTTCCATCCTGCCAAAACTATTTCTCTCTTCCCCCCACTGTCTCTCCCTCTCCTTGTACCTCCACATGTTCTATCCTCTCACTCACTCCCTCCCTCACTTTCCTCCCCTACCGCCTTTCTCCATCCCCTTCTCTCTCCCCCAAAATTCCTTCCCTCTCTTCCTCTCTCCATCTAACCATCGATATTTCTCTCCTTCACTATGCCTCTTCCTCCAAAACCATACATCATCTCTCTCTCTCCCCCTTCCCTCTCTAAACATGCATCCCTCTCTCTCTTGTTTTAAATAAATCCAGTGGTTCTATACTTCATATATCCATCTTTCTCTCCATTCCTTAATAGCCATCTCTCTCTCTCTCTCTCACACACACACAAACATAATCCCTCAGCTCTATACCTTGGTGTAACCATCCTTAACAATCCTTCATTTCCCCAAATCCCTCCTCTCTCACTATTATTATCCCACTCTCTCACCCTCTAACCATCCCTCCATCCATCATTGTCTCTCCCTTCATCTCTCTGTCTCTCTCTCTTTGAATCTCACCCCTCTAACTCTTTAACCACACCTACATTTTTCTCTCTCACTCATTGAATCTATAACACCACTCCATCCATCCCTCTCCTCCGTCTCTTCCCTCTCACTCTTTAACCACTGTCCCCCCCATTTGTCCCTCCATAAATTATGATATATCTTTCCTCCATCCATTATCCTATATATTTCCTGCACCCAATCATCCCTCCCTACTATATATATCCCTCTCCCATTGCCCTTATATCTCTTACCCCCCTATCCTTCCCTCCCACTTATATTTATTCCACTCCCACTTATATTTCTCCTCCCTTCATTCCCCCTTTCATGTCTCTCCCCTAACCCTCCCTCCCTTCATCCCCCCATATCTCTCCCCTACCCATCCCTCACTCCCATGATTCCCTCTACACCTTTCTCTCCCTCCTTTGACCCCCCCAACTCTTTTAGCTTAATCAATGTAATGTTAATTTCACCTATTTCATATGCACTACATCCATATGCGATATATCACATATGTGATATGATAATCACATTTTACATAACGACCGTTAGGTGTAAACCATTGTATATATAACACATGTGCGATATAATGCATATGTGTTAAAATGTGCATGCATTATATCACACATGTGATATGATAATCACGTTTTACATAATGACCTCTAAGTGTAAACCACTATATACATAACACATATATGTTAAAACGAACATACGTTATATCACATAAGCAATATTTGTTTTATAAAAAATGTTGTATTGCAGGTCATGGGCCATTTTTACTATAGAAAAGGATTGAATTCCTATGAATCAGTGCACAGAGAACTGTTCAACTTGTCATTTCATCATTTATTCCAAAAATCCATAGGTATTTTACACATTTAGGTGGATATCAATGGAAAATGTATGTAATAGAGGACTAAAATCAATGAGGAAGTTGCTTACACTAGAAGAAGATAAAAAAATAAAATAAAAGAAGAGGGTATAATTAAAAAATCGCCAGCATTCAATCGATGAGAAATAATTTCCATTCCCACTCAACAGGTGAAGCAAAACAATTCAATAGAAAATACTATGTTGGATACCCCAGAGCAAGAGTCAAAGCAGAGGAATTTGATAGTGGAAAATACCATACATTCTCCAACGAGCCACATTTTAGTATCAAGTTCATTCGATGGAACACCACACTTTGCATCAAATACTTGTGCCTCAACATCTCAAGGAAAAGCACAGATACCTGATGTAGAGGTTGAGGAGGATAATGCAACGTTAATGGAAGTTGGTGATGGGGAAGATCCAAATTATTAGTGCATTATTAAGAGGACAATTTTGTGAAGAGTTCAATCATTATGTCCTTGGTGATGCAAATGTAGATCCACAACAACCATGCTAGGTGGTTCAATATCCTAATCAAAGTTGTCATCCTATAGTGGATGTAAATTTCACTCCAGTATTTCAAATGACAAAAAATATCGCATCAACGCAAAAGAGAACTCCTAAATTCATACAAGTGGATGAGAGTGAATTGACTTCCATGGAAGGTAAGGTGCCTAAACACACTATCCTTCGTCATTGTTCTCAAACAATGAAACCATATTTTGATAAAAAATCTAAAGTCGGTAAATGCCAATTGTTTTTAGCTTTGATTAAATCTAAGAGTATGGAATCTGTTAGAAGTAATTTAGGCATAAGAATATTGAAGAATATGAAATTAACTAATGAAATTGTTAAATCTCTTGTTGTTGCATTCATATCGATTGGTAAAAAAAATTGTTCACAGGACTGTAATTTGGCTCGCCACATATTTGTTGAATCAATTGTAAGTAGATCCACAAGACACTGTCGTTTACTTAAATGCACATCAAAATTTGTGGCTTTAAATCCAAAGAAACTTAAAAAATATTCAGAAAGAAGAGACAACTTTGATATAGAGGGACAAATGGAAACATTATGGGCATTTAGCGGTAGGTTTCCCTATAAAGACATGAAGTTAGTCGAAGCAGTGAAGGGACTAGTGCACACATTTTGGAATGATAACACTAGGACTTCTATCACAAACGATGTGTTAAAATGCTGTAGGGTTTCTATGAATAATGAACTGCATGTTAAACATTATCTTGACATGACACGAACTCAATTGTTCGAGATGTTTAAAATTTCCCATGTAGAGATAATGCTAGCAAAAATATCTTTTGAAAAATGCAAGCCTTGGTATGTTAGAGTCAATACCATCCAGAACACTTGTTGTTGTAGGTACCACATAGAGTTTGATATATATTATCATACATTTGCACATACACATAATTTTTTGCATCCTAATCATGTGTAGGAATGCTCAAGTATGGTACCACCAATGACATTTAGAGATTTCATCCATAGCATAATGTGTCTGAGGCAAGATGGGAAGACATATTACTTAAGACAATGTGTAGAGTGTTCTTGCAACAAATGTGGTAGGCTATCGTTATGGTGTGATTGCATCCATCAGAGCGAATATCAACCATTTGGGAATACAATTGTCGAGAAGCAAAACTATCGGTATGAGACATATCAGCTACATTATGGGAAAGAAAGAAGGAAGATTAAATTGATGACTTCACAAGTGACAATGTACACGGATAATATTCATTTAAATTACTATATTGTTTATGTTGTTTTATAACATTATTTATTAACATAAACTAATATTCATGTAAATATTTTTATGTTGTTTTATAACATTGCTTATTTTGTTTCCCACCAGGTGCAAGTATGTGAATTTATTTTAGAGTTCTGTGTAAAGATCCAATAGTACATTCAACATGTCAATATGGCACAATGGAAAGATGATAAATTGAGAATAAGTTGAGACACCTTCCCTCTCAGAACAATACTATCAGTGTTTGACTTTGCATAAAATTAAACCCTACAACCACAAAATGAAATAGAAATTCAGCACTATCACTCAGAGTAGGTGAGCATAATTGTCCATATCACTTATTGACATGGGCGAGATAGCAATGAAGAGAAACATGTGAATTTGAAAGAAAGTCACTTCTACACAAGTGACAACCGAACCCATGACATCCATTAGGTGCAACATTTCTTTAAATTTTTCTATGATCATGTGATAGCTGTGGATATAATATTTTGTCATCATTTGATTTGGTCTGATTGTTGTTCTGGACAGTTCAATAATGCACATGTATTTCAATGGTTGTTTTTATTTCACATAAAATACAAGGTGACACATATATGGAACTACTTTGAAACTGGTCATCGAAAAGGAGATCACAATGGCATTGGTGAATGCATAAAAACTTCTCTTAGAATGGAAGACATGAAGTTTACAGGGTCTCGCCTTTGAGATTCTGCACCTATAGTGAAATGGTGTGCATATGTGATGGGAGAACAAGAAACAAAGAAAAACCTAGTGTAGAGAATATTCTAGGAGGTGACAAATTTGGACCGATCCAACACACATCGGGTGAACAAAGTGTATGGAACTTCAAAGTTTCACTTAATTAGAATCTCAAATAGCTTGATCCTATAAATTTGGATAAGATTGACAACTTTCTTTTGTGATTCTTGTAGCATCGTTGAATGGGATAATTGTGAGTATACAGATATGGTTGATACATGGGGTTGAGTGATACTTGGCACTGATTTGAAGGGTGTTAATTAAATAGACCATTTGGAATATGATCAGACATATATTTCTACAAACTATGATCACATATTGGGTATCATACAAGAAGGTACAGAAAAAGTAAATTTGTAGTACCTAAATCACTACAATCCTTTACATTTAAAGAAATTTTATTTATGTTACATGCAAGACCTTTTTTAATAAATGTATTGTTAACTTGACCTATTTCCATTCGTAGGTCAGATATATGTAGTGGTTTCCCCAAAAAATAATGAATGGGGTTCTGACTATTGGTTGGCACATTTCTTAGAGGGGAAATAAACCATTCTTGAACCTATTACAGATGATGAAAATATTGAATTCCCAACTAGCTCGTTGGCTATAAAAGGGGAGTACTTGACAGGAGCAGCACAATAAAAAAGGAAGGGTGGGTATGTATATCAGGATCATAGACCAAGAGCTATTGTATACCACTTCACCAACTTGGTAGTTGGTATAATCATCAAGATGTGTACACTTTCAAACAAAAATAGGTCACATGTATGATACTTGGTACCTCATTTAGAGCACGAGAGATTTATGGACACCATTGGCAGCAGAGATGACCCATATGGCCTACTCGAGTGAGTGCATTGTCAGGTGTTACTAGACTGTATAGTGTGGCTAAATTTTCATGTGTGCTATTTAAACTTTAAAGTGCGCGCTGAAGCACAACTTCAATGAGTTATCCTTTAGTTTATTCCCAATGTACTAACCTATGATTGGAGAATACCATTCATAGAAATCCTACTATTCACAGGATACTGGACAATATAAACACGATCCTACACCCTCAAGTGAGTTATCTATAAATAATGTTTGCACAATTTCATTGGGTTCTCTTTATTTTCTGATGAGAGTACTAATGTTTGGCCCTACATGTGCCTAGAATAAATACATGATCTATGGAACATTGGAGGTGCCAAAAACTACTGGTGTCTTTATAAACCACCAAATAGAATTCAGAAAATAATATTCTCTTTATTTGTTGCAATTTACGTTGAATTATTTTTCTACATTAATGCACATTTAATTACCTTGGTGGATCAACTGTTGCGACTCTTGCATTGGTGGGTAAACTCTACAAAAAAATACACCAT
Source organism: Pseudotsuga menziesii (assembly GCA_001517045.1). NCBI lineage: Eukaryota > Viridiplantae > Streptophyta > Pinopsida > Pinales > Pinaceae > Pseudotsuga > Pseudotsuga menziesii. Next base: position 10,485 of record LPNX010630563.1, read on the forward strand.
GTGACTATTGGTAGTGTTCCCATATCGGCCTTTCCGATATACACTTGTAGGAGCCAACGAAATGAAATTATGCACCTCTATTTGGTTTTTCACTCCTGGACCGAAAGTCGCCAACTATCCTTGAACCACATTTTGAGGAAACTTTCAACTCAATATAAATCAACAAACAGAGGTTGGATCGATGAAATTTTGACTATGTTGGTCTCCTAGAATTCCACTACATCTAGGGGGCCCTCTCCACCATGTTTGCATGGCCCGATTACTACATTGTGCATTTATTTCATAAACTAGGGTTTTGCTCAATTTCCTTGAATGCAACTCTTGCAGTGGTGGGTTAACTTTGCAAAAAACTACATCATGCGACTATTGGTAGTGTTCCCATACTGGCCTTTCCAATACACACTTACAGGATGAAACAACATGCAATTATGTTTCTACATTTGTTTTTTCGCTCCCAGACTGAAAGTCACCAAGTGTCCCCAAACCACATTTTGAGGTGACTTTAAACTCAACATAAATCAACAATAGAAGGTCGGATCGGGGAACCATCATATTTGTTGGTCTCCTGGAGTACAGATACATTTAGTGGGGCCTCCCGACCGTGTTTTCATGTCCCAATGGATACATTGTTAATTGATTTCATAAACTAGGGTTTTGCTCAGTTTCCTTGAATGAAACTATTGCATTGGTGGGTCAACTCTGCAAGAACATCCACCGTGCGACTATTGTTAATTTTCCCATATTTAAATTTCCCATAAAAACTTGTAGGATCCAACGACATGCAATTATGCTGCTCCATTTGTTTTTATCTCCCAGACCAAAAGTCACCAATTGTCCCTGAACCACATTTTGAGGCGAATTTCAACTTGAGTAAATCGAAAACCAGAGGTTGGATTGATGAACCATAGAATCCATTGGTATCCTGGAATGTGACAACATCTAGGGGGCCCTCTCCACCATGTTTTCATGGCCCGGTGACTACATTTTGCATTTTGTTCATAAAATATGGTTTTTCTTAGTTTCCTTGAATTAAAACTATCACATGAAACATCCTTTTTGGGTTAACAAATAAATGTTAGTGGACATGGCTAGCCCTTGTTCCACTAATACCAATATGGAGATTATATTTATATTTATATTTTTAATATGAATGATGCACAAATGGATTCCTCAAACCAAATATCATGACTAATAGGTACCTTATTTATCACCCACCACCTCACCACACTATTAATAAGAGAAATGGAATTTATAAAGAAACAAAATCCTACAGAAGGAATATATTCAACATAAATAACACATAAGGATATGTGATGATTAGGTCTATAATATCATAAAAGGATATTCATTTGTTTTTTATTAGGATCAATTGCAAGGGATATTTTTCATTTAAGTGGTCAAGTTCCTTTAATATTCTTGCTTCATCATGATCAAGGGAATTATGATCCCTATGTTTTGATTAAATTAAACGCTAAATAATCAGTCCACACCATAAACAAAGTCAACCATGTAGTGGGAATGGAGTATAGTTCATGGAAGAATCAAGTGGAAGTGAAGTTCAATGACAACACCAAGGATCTAAGATAAACCTTTATTTGTAGTGATTTATAATCTCAATTATCAAATCACAATAGTATAATATCTCATGTTTCTTTAATTCTCATACAATACTTATTACTTTGGAATTGAAGTTGAACCTACTACATATGAAGAGGCATAGTGGATATAGACAAAAAAAATTGGTTGGAGGATATGCGAGATGAGATGAAAGCTATGATGGTGAAACATGCATTAAGTATAATTTTAATTAAAAAAATACTTAATTAAAAGGCATAGTTAATCATATTTGAGAGGAATATAATAAATATCATGTTCCCATATCAATTCAACCATATAAATAAATCTGAACCTTGCTTTATATTATGTGTGCATATAATGTTTTCGAAAATGGCATGCCATGGCCATAATACAAAGTAGTGGATCATACTGTGCATCTATGTGTATACAAACAAAATGGTACATGTATGTGTCCCCCCTACACATGAATCCTATTTATCCCCTATATACATGAATTATATTTATCCCCCATTTCACTACCCCTGTCAGTGGCTTTTGAGAAGTCTATCTTTGTTTTCAGCTACTCGATGGTGTTCCCCAGCAATGAACAAGAGGATCATATCTCATTTCCGGAGAATGCAAAAAAAACAAAATTTGTAAGTTAGTTTACCAACCTATAAAAATAAATACAAAGTTCTATGTACATTTGTTCAAATTCCAAGCCAATATAACATTTTTACTTACTATTCATGTGTAAGTGATAGTAGTCCGCGGTGTAACTGCATGTACCGTTAGTTCCTCACTAACATCCTGCAAAAAAAAAAATGGTAGAAAAAATTAGATACATGTACAACCTTGTATAAGAGGAGAAATTATATAAATATTTGAAAATTTATCTACATCCTACATTGATTTTTTCAAAGAAAGTGAGACATACATGTACCTAGGGGGGGAGAGGTGGGTGAGAAGCAACCCCAATTGGGTTCTCTTAAGGAACCACTCACTCGCTAGAAGGATGCATAAAATAATATATGTCAATGCCACCAAATCAATCGATGCACCAAAAAGATACTTGCATGTACAAAGAAAACTATACTACATGGATGGACAATGGCTTTTTCAAAGAAATTGATACATACATGTACCTAGGGGGGGAGAGGTCGGTGACCAGCGGACCTGATTGTGTGCTCTTCAAGAACAAATCTCTCACTATAAGGCTGCATAAAATAATATATGTCAATGTCAACAAATCAATGGTTGCACCAAAAAGATAGTTCGATGTACAAATAAAACTTTAATACAGGGAGGGACAATGACTTTTTCAAATAAAGCGACACATATATGTACATGGGGGGGGGAGAGGTGGGCGACCAATGAACCTGTTTAGGTGCTCTTCAAGCACCACTCACTCACCGGAAATCTGAGTAAAATAATATATGTCCTTGTTAGCAAATCAATGGCTGCACCAAAAAGATACTTGCATGTACAAAGAAAACTATACTACAGGGAGGGACACTTGGGGAAAAATAGATAGAAGATAAGAGAGATATACATATACCTAGGGGACATGAATAGGTGGGTCACTGGTGGGTTAAAAAATTGATAATGGCTTAAAAGGATGGACATATGCATCAAAGAGAAAGGTCACTCGGTTGGAAACTTTATTGGACAAATGTTCCTATGTAAAAAAAACATAAAGATACAATTAGACAATCTCAAATAATTAAAAGGATACATGTTGAATAATTCAAAGCATAATTAAAAGCATACCTATAGCTATGAATCTTTCTATACCTATGACAAACCCGTCTCAGATGCAACATACTCATCATTCCCACACTGCATAAAATATATTGTATCAATATTAAGATGTATTACATGTGCCAATCCACAATACAAATATGTAAATCATGATTATAAATTAGAAAGTAATTTTCTTAAAAGTAATGGTGAAGCACCAAAATCATATGCAGCGTTGACTATTACATCTGTATCATTAACATCAATGGACGGAGTATGGGATTGTGGGGTGTCATTGGACACCAGTTGTAAATGTGTTCACATAAATTGTCAGATAATTAAAATATAAATTATTTATGAAACAATTGAACACTGAGATATAAAAACAATAATAAACTATGCGAAGAACAAGTTTTACTTACATATTGGAGTAACCCATCACTGTGAAACTCTGAACAAGTCCCATAGCACATATTTCGACAAGTTGTGCAAGGATGTGGCATGGCATGACACTCTGAACCCTCTACATGTCTAGTGTGATCTCTAGATATGATAGGGTCTAGATACCTAAGTGAATTGTTTTTGTGTGATGGTCTAGCCCCAGATGTTCCAGTCCCAGATGGGCCAGTCTCAGATGTTACAACCCCTTGGCCTGCATTTCCATTGACAATAGCCCCATGTCAAAGCATTGTATTTGCTAAATGGAATAATGCCTCCTATGTGTCATTAATCATTGGACATATAGGAGGATATAACCGAGGAGGGTTTGGTGTGTGTGGAGGTCATCACAAATGGTTTGGATCAATCCTTGACCCTTTTTTGTCTTGGATAATCCCATGTCCTACCCCCTGGATCTCTAAAATATCAAAGTAATTACGTTTTTACCCAAGATAAACTCGGCATACAATTTCTTGAGAAAATATAATGGGATGTCTCTATTCCAATTAGGGTCTTCATGTAAGACCATGTACTGGTGATCCATCAAGTTGGTTTTAATATTTTGTTATGTGCACTAGTCTATAGATATGTGTGGTCAGCTAGTGGGAGGAACCAATCAAGTCCTAGGGTTTTGTAATAGTTTAAAATGTTGGTCTTTTGTTATCTTTAATTTCTCTACATCATTGTAGCTTAGCCTAGTGGAAAAATATTGCCTCTGGGAATCCCTGTAGGAGCTAATGTTGTATAGTTATCCCTAGGCATTGGAAATTGTATTTGTTATATTATCTAGTTCCTCTCCTAATGACTGTCTTTTTGGGTTCCCCACCTCTAAAAATTGAACTAAGGTGTCTCAATGCACCCAAATGAGCAAGAATTTATGAATTCATATCGTGTTCCTCCTCCATGTGTTTGGTGTTTGGATTTGAGTTTGGGTTTGGGTTACTGGTGGTTTGATTTTGGAAATTTGCTTCAGGACTAGTGTTCTTTGCTAATATAAAAACAACAAATTTTAAAATGAATTGATATTTTATTATTTGTTTTAACTAAAAATTTATTAATCTAAAACAAAAAATCAAAGCAATTCTTACCTAATCCAAAACAAAAAAATCAAAGCAATTATTACCTTCCATTGCATTCAACCTTATCGATCTATTCCCTCAAAATGATCCCTCCAAATTTGCATGCAAGCTAAAACTCCTTCCCAATAGATCTCCCTTCCATTATTTGCGGCATGCAATGCAAAATAAAAAAATAAAGGTCGTGAGATTGTGTTTTATTTTTATTTTTTGTTTTACAAGTCACACTTGTGATATATCACAAGTGAGATATATCCCACTTGCGATATATCACACTTGCGATATAGTGTAACCAGCTTTTGCTTTGGTTTTGGGCTCGGGTTTTTCTGAAGAAAACCATCTATAACCCATATGCGCTATATATTTTGTTTTTTGACTTGCATTTTGGATTTATAGAATGGCACTTAAAAGTGGAACCATCTTCGTTCACATGCCCTTAGTGATGAGCTTATGTGTTTTATGCTCAAGTTTTAACTCTATTTCAAAGGTAACGGAAAATGGGGGCGCAACCTTATGGGTTTTACATGCGATGGGAAATTGTATGACAAAGTAACTTATTGTTAATGTTTAAGCTATCAGATATAACCATAAGGTGCTAGATTGTGATCTTTATAGGAAAAGAGGGTGATAGTGCAAGGTATGAGTAGTGTTTATAGTTTATGTGATGAATTGGAATGCGACCATGGGAGATACAAGGTGGAGGCTAGTTGTGAGGTGAAATTTTTTGTGTGGTTTTCATGACGTGTTTAAACCTTGTCATAAATCATGGATGTGAGTTGATAGCACAACGATGCATATGAAATTACCAGGTTGCATCACGTGATTTTTGTGGAGAGGACTGATCCTGGCCCTCCATCTATCCTTGATCTGGTTCTTGTCATTATAAAGGAATGTAAGTTTTTTATGACCTCATTCATTTGGTCGTGAGTATTTTTGTTTGGTTCATGTTGGAGGGTTTTTCTTAGTGATTCCATGGTGGTGCGTTGCAACCAAGATTTCCATTTGACGGTCTACAATAACTTGCTTGGTTTATATGCTACCTTTTTTTAGATGTTAAATGTTTCCACCGATGTTTAATGGTTGTCTGAATTCCATTTCTCCTATACACAGTATTAAACATCATTTTTTATATTCGTGTGGTTAAGTGGAAACTTGGGTTCTTTCCTTCCACTTCTCGAAGAGGCTTCCCAAGCCCATAAGGGTTTGTAGCAGGTATAAAGTCAAAGTTCCAGTATTTAAATATTCATTTTGTTAATGAGTTTTGTATTTTTAAATGGAGAGAACTTAGCTTATTCTTGTTTTTCAGGGTAGAGGAAGGAGAGGGAAGTTAGGAGGAGAAAACCCCTTACCCTATGCATGTGTAGTGAAGGTATGAGTTCTATTCTTGTACACTTGTTTACATGAAAGTCAAATTTTCACACTCAAAAGAAGTGTGTTAACATATCAACTAGATCTTGGAAGGGGAAGCTAGGGTGCCATCAATTGGGTACTAAAAATGATTGTAATTAGCATGGAATTACCTCTATGACCCAATCCCTTATTTAAGGTAAATTTTGCACAAGTTTACATGTTATAGTATTGATTAAATATTTAATGTATATATTACAACTTTTGTTAATGTATGTTGATGAAGGGTTGATGTTAGGGCCAAGAGAGTGTGGTGACAGGGTTACTTGTTGTCAAGTTTATCCTTCTATGTTTTGAGGTGAGGAACCTTATAAATAACTCTATTTATTTAGAAAGAATATTGTAAATTCAATGATTACAAGTTATACTAATGCCCATAAGTACACAAGCATGACATAGATCCTTCACTGTTCATTTGGATCAATGATAAGTTCTAGGTATTCCTTACTTGAATGTATACGGTAGGTAGAGTTTCGAGACTACTCTTGTTTTGGAGTAATGGGGAATGAAAAGTGATTTACAATCTCTAGTGATTTTTAAGATGTTTGAGTTTTAGCAGTAGTTGGGTTTGTAGTACGATTTGGGGAAAACATTTACGATTTGGTGATTTAGTCTGTAGATTAGTTTTAAATATTGGCTCATAGGCATCGTAGATTTTAAAATTGTTAAGAATTTGGATGGATTTTGAATTGGGGATGATATCGGTTCCTAGATATGACTCGATTGGTTTTTACTATGATTGAATTTTCTTGGAAATTTTTAATGGATATCTGTTTGATCTAGTTTATTGTCTTCATTCTGTTTAAATGAATATTTAAATAAATATGTTAATTTCTTGATATATGTGGAAGTCAAACAACAACTTTTAATTTATATATCACTTTTTCTTTTATTTAACACATGGATGATGTCTCCGTAGGAATCTTTACAGGTGTGATTGTTTTACTTAGATATATTTGTATATTTTTCTTAGATATTCTATTATATTGATATAAGAATGTTGATACAAAGATTTGTATTGTTTAAAATAAATAGAAAAACTATGTGGGAAGCCTCTCGACTCTAGGATGCTGTGATTATACTTATATTAGTTTATTGAATTGTATTTTATAATTTATAATCAAAGCCTCTTGGATCACCCTATTAAGTTTGATATTTTGTTGTATAGTGCAGGGTTTGATTCAAAGTTGATTTATATTAATATTTGGAAAAGTTCTAGAGAAGATTTTTTATAGTTTAAATTTATGGTATTCTGTATATGAAAAGTAATCGATGAATTCTATATTCTTGTACAAAGTAAATGAAAACTAGAATTGTATAAAGAAATAATTTATAACAAAAAAGATAAAATGAATCCTAGTTGATACATTGTAAACTATTAGTTTATAATACACTCAGAATTAAAATATATTTCCATCCTGTAATTATCAAGACAAAAGCAGTAATAAACTTAGTCAGGAACCTGTCACCACTGTCCCAAAAATAGAACTGAAGATGTAATTCCTCGTAACCAAATCCTAGATAAACCAAAAATTACTTTCTCCAGAACCCTCGAGCATGTTTGTTGAACCAAAAGGAAAAATTCTGATCAATGCAACATCTCTTTTCATGAATAGATTATTTCTCCATTCATTGCCATCCTCTTGCTTATTTGATGGACATACTATTTTATAGTAATTTTCCTAGGACTTGGTCATTTATGAGCCTCCTTCTCTTTAGTGCTCCACAAGGAGTCTTGACTTTATTTTGGGGAATATGCCTCCTGCATCACTTGATTTCTCACTCATTATTTTTCACCATTTGTCATTTCCCATTGTGGGTCAGCAAACACTCTTTTAACAACTACTTCTATTTTGATTCCTCTTGGTTATTTAATTATTCAATAATAATAATCCATTACCTTCATTTTGAATTTATTGGCAATATATATATATATATATTCAAAGTAAATAAGAAAATTAACAATTGTTAGCTGTATTACATACAATTGCCCTTAAAGGATAACACCTTCCTTGGTGTTATTATTTCTTTTTCTTTTCATTCTTCCATTAATTCATTCTAAAATAGAACTGGATATGCCTCCCACATATTAGTTTCCAATTCCCAAGTAGGCTCCTCTAGAATAAGGTGCTTCCATTGCACCTTGACTTGTCCGATGGTATGATTATGGAGTAAAAGTTCTATCCAGTCAAGACTATGTTCTGGTTCCACTTGAAATTATCCTTCAGGTTCTACCTATATAATATTCTAGTTAGTCACATGAGTAGCATCATGAACACATTTATTTAAAATTGAAAAATGAGAAACATTATGTACTTTTATTGTAAGTGGTAATGCTAGTCTATATGCCATTAGTCTAATTTTTGCTAAAATTTCAAATGGTCCACAATACCTGGGAACCAATTTTGAGTATTTCCCAACCTTAAGGATCCTTTTTTGGGTTTTACCTTTACATAAACATGATATTCTACCTAGAGCTCTTGTGTAGTTCTTTTTAAGTTGGCAGAAATTTTTTTCCTATCTTGGGGAACCTTCATATTATGTTGTACCTGTTTCATTATTAGTTCCAGATCTTTTAATTTGTCAGGACCTAACATTATTTTGTCGATGGGACTTCTCCAAGAAATTGGAGTATTGCACTTTCATCCATACAAAATATCAAATGGACTTAATCTTGCTAAAGCTTGAAAATGATTGTTATACACAAATTCTACGAAATGTAAATAATCCTCCAACTTACCTATTTTATCCATTACATACATTCTAAGCATGTATTCCAAAACCTGATTTAATCTTTCCATTTTTCCATCAGACTAAGGATGATAAGAAATGCTAAAATTTAATTGCATTCCTCATCCTTTAAGTAAATCCTTCCAAACGTTTCCCATAAATTTTGCATCTCTGTCATAGATTACTATTTTAGGTACACCATGCAACCTCAAAATTTCTTTCATAAATACATCAACAATGTTAATAGCATTATACATGCACTTCACTGGAATGAAGTGAGCCTTCTTACTCAGTTTATCTACAACGACCATGATTGAGTCATGTTTCTTAACATTTTTAGGTAACCCAGTTATGAAATCCATACTAATAATTACTTATTTGCATTCCAGAATAGTTAATGGCTGTAATAATCTGCCTGGATACTAATGTTCATATTTTACCTATTGACATTCAATACAGTGTGCTAAATATTTTGCTACATCCTTTTTCATTTTGGGCCAAAATAAATCCTTCCTTGTCATGGTAATCATTTTCTGATATCCAAGATGTCCCGAAGAAGGTATTTTATGTAATTTGTCCATAATAAATAATTTAATATCATATGAATTAAGAATATATAATCTTATTTTTTGTAATAATAAACTCCTTCCATTCATACTAAAATATGTTTTACTTGACCTACTACATTTTCTGCGGTCTTTTCTTTCAATTTCTGATACTCATCATTTTTTTTTTACATTTGTAATTTTATCTTCTAAATTTGGTTCATACTTGATACTTGTTGTTGCATACAACAAATTTACATCATGACTCAAGGCATCTACAACTTTATTTTCTTTTCCTTTTATATGTTTTATTTCAAAAATAGTATTCACTTAGAAATGATAACTACCTAGCTTGTCTAGCATTAAGATTCTATTGATCCAATAAGTAATTTAAAATTATATTATGATACATCAATAAAAATATCCTTCCTAAGATATAGTGTCTCCACATTTTAAGCACATGAATGATAAAATCTAATTCTAGGTCATGCGTAGCATAATTATTCTCACATTGCTTTAGCTTCCTAGAGTCACAAGCTATGACATAATTTTCTTGGATCAGTACTCTACACAGACCTTGTTTGCATGTGTTTGTATATACAACAATCTTTTTAAATGGATCATTATTCTTTTAGAATAGGATTCATTGTTAATAAGTGTTTTAATTTATTAAAACTCTCTTCACACTTTTTTTCCAATCGAATTTCTTACCTTTCTGTTGTAATGAAGTTTTGGGGTATGCTATCTTAGAAAATTGTTCAATGAATTTATAGTAGTAGCCAATAATCTCCATAAATGATATTATATCCATTACATTATTTGGAACATTCCATTCAATGATAGATTTAATTTTATCGATATCTACTGATATCCCATTGTTAGAATAGTAATCCATCATTAGTACCTTAGTTACACTAATTAGTCAATTTTATTGTTTTTTAAAGCTTTAATACACTATGAGGTGGACAAGGGGTGCTTAGGTGGACATATGCCATGCAAAGTTGAGGTTCTATGACCCACATGGGTACTCTAGCCTAGTCAACCAGCCACATATGCACAACCATCATTGCTGGTGAGCTCCCATTCATTGAATGTGTACAGGCAAGTTGAGTTGGGCGCCAGAGTGGGGTTTTGCCCAAATTTGACTTGATTTTGTGCAATTAATGTTGCATTGAGATTCTAAAACATCCATTTTTCCACACCCACACTATCCAAGGTGTAATAATTGACCCAAAACACATCATCCATGCCACTTCAGCAATTCATGGCCATTTGGAGATATTTGGGATGAGATTGGCCCACCTAAGGGGGTTTGATGCCAATTTGGCATTTTTGGGATTTTTGCTCACAATTGGATTCCAAATCCATTCCAAACTCTTATGTGTTGATGTAATTGTAACTTTAGAATGTATTCACTTGTATTTCTTATGTATTGTAACCCGATGTTTATTCCAGGATGTATTTGTAAAGTACTTGAGTCATGTCATGCCCCGAGGTTCCTTTCAGGAGTTTCTATAATGTAAACAAGTCATGTCATGTCAAGGTGGGTAACCATCCTATTGTCTAAGGGTTAAAGTCCCTGCAGTTCTGGGGCACTAGGGTTATTATACTCACCTAGTGAAGTCGACCCTAGTTGGGTTTAGTCAAATCAAGAATTAGTATAAATAGAGAGCTAACCTCTCTATTTATCACACACTCACTCACACTCAGTTGTAGCGCATAGCTGAGGAAGAGAAAGACATTGGGGAAAGGAAGAAAGAGGTTACTGCTGTCGGGAGATCATCTTACTATTTTTGGGTTTCACTTTTGGTGTTGATTCTATCTCTGAGGAAGTTGCTGGGTTTTCTCCATTTATGGTTTCCCCGAGGAAAAACATTGTGTTCATTGTCTCTTGTGTTTGATTGTTGTACTTGTTGTTCTCTTAGTTAAATATCCTAATGTTATGCTAGCTTAATGTTAAAAATCTAACATGGTATCAGAGCTAACCTGAGAAGAAGACACTATGCAGCTACGGGAACTAGGGCTTCCTGCTTTGTGGATATCTCTCCACAAATTTTCAACAAAAGAAGGGTGGAACAAATCTCCTCCCTGGGGTGCATCTTTCTATCGAAACAGAATCCAATTCTGAGGTTTTTCAGTTTTGGACCTGACACTACTACCAGAAATTAGGGCTTTTCACAGAAGTGGAATTTTTCAGTGAGCCCAGGCCTGGATTGATCTCCTCCCCAAAATAAAAGTTAGGGATCAAGTTCAAAGAATTTGGTTGGACAAAAATCCGAAAAAGAAAAACACTAATCTTCTCCTGAACCAGCGCTGCAGGATTTTAACTCCAAATCCAGATCTGACATCTTAACTTGGTGAGATCTAAATATTTTGTATTTCTATTTGAGGTTCTCAGTTAATATGTCTCATCATACCAAGCTTGATGAAAATCTTGAGGGAGCTGATAACTTCTGATCCTAGAAGTGTAGGATCTCCCTGGTCCTAGAAGAAAATGAGTTGGACTCCTATATCAGTGAGGAGGTTCAAGTTCTAGAGAGGGATGAGGCCAAGGCCTTACATAAGAAGAAGTTTTTTATGGAAAAGAGGATCATTGCTGATTCTATCAAATATCACCTCATACCACAGGTGTCCTCTGTGAATACACCTAAAGCCATGTTTGATTCCCTAACCAAACTGTTTGAAGGGAAGAACATCAATCAGAAGATGACTCTAAGGAACCATTTGAAGAATGTAAAGATCCAGAATGAGGAGACCATCCAGTCATACTTCACAAGGGTCTCCCAGATCAAAGAACAACTAGAAGCAGTATATGAAGAAGTGGAAAATGTAGAAATTGTGATGACAACCTTGAATGGTCTCCCTAGGTCATGGGATTCTTTCATCCAAGGAATATATGCTAGGAAGAAGTTAGTCAAGTTCAGTAGATTTTGGGAAGAATGTTCACAAGAAGAAGCTCGTATAGCAGCTTGAGAAGAAAAGATGGAAAGTGAATATCAAGCTCTCATAGTACACTCCAGGAAAGGAAGAAGGGAAAATCATCATCACCAAGGTAAGCATTCTCATCATAAAAATAATCTTGTAAGAAGGGATCCATCCAAACTAAGATGTTATACATGCGATGAAATAGGACACTTTGCTAGAAATTTTCCCATGAATAAGAATGGATCCAAGAATAAGAATAACTCCAAAATTAGACATCATGCTCACACTGTTGAGGATGACGATCCTCCCAGGAAGAGAGTAAGACAAAAAAGTGAAGACTCTTCAAGTGAAGATGAATATGTTCTGATCTCTGCTCTCACGGGAACTGTCACTCATGGAAGCAAAGATTGGCTTATTAACAATGGAGCTTCCAAACACATGACAGGTTTCAAGGAATCCTTTGAGAAACTATCCGAACATAATTCACCCCATAAGGTGAAACTTGGGGATGACTACCAATATCCCATAAAAGGTAGTGGTGAATCCTCCTACAAGCTAGACTTCGAAAAGTCTATGAAAATGAAGGATGTCTTGCTTGTACCAGGACTAAAGAAGAATCTTCTATCCATATCGGTACTGGATGAAAAAGGCATGAGGGTTGCATTTGTAGATGGCCAAGTCCTCATGTGGTCAAGAGGAAAGACTATTGATGATGCAATAGTGATTGGAGAACAAGAAGGAGGATTATACAAATTGAAGGGCCATCCAGAACAAGCTTTGGTCCATGACACAGTAGAGCTAAATGAAATTTGGCACAGAAGGCTTGCACATGTGCATTACAGAGCACTACCACTTGCAAGAAAAGCTATTGAAGGTCTTCCTGAAATTCAAGTAAAACATGAATGGGTCTGCAAAGGATGTGCAAAAGGAAATAATACAAAGAAGACATGTCCAAGTAGTGAGAACAAAGAAAAAGGAATATTGAAACCATCCACTCCGATGTATGTGGACTAATGTCATCAAGTTCACTAAGAGGGTATGTATACTATGTTTCCTTCATTGATGACTTTTCTAGGAAGACATGGATTTACTTCATGAAGAACAAAGATGAAGTTTTCAGCAAGTTCAAGGAATTCAAAGCCTTGATCTAGAACCACATAGAAAATAAGATCAAGAAATTTCGATCAAATAATGGCGGAGAATTCACATCAAATGAACTCAAAGACTTATGCAAAGAATCAGGGATTAAGAGGGAGTTATCCACTCCATATAATCCACAACATAATGGGGTTGCAGAAATGAAGAATATAACTATCATGGAAGCTGCAAGAGCAATGCTTCATGATCAAGATCTTCCCATGCATCTATGGGCAGAAGCTGCTAGAACAACAGTGTATGTACAAAAACGTACTCCACACAAAGTAATCGAGAATAAGACACCTGAAGAAGTCTTTTCCAGTAAGAAACCAGAAGTCATCCATTTCATAATATTCGGCTATCCAGTGTACATAAACATTCCAAAAGAGAAGAGAACAAAACTAGATCCTTCAGGAAAGAAGGGTATATTTGTGGGATACTCTGAAAGCTCGAAGGATTACAGAATATACTTCCTAGGATTCAAGAAGATCAACATTAGCAGGGCTGTGACATTTGACGAAGACATAGCTTACAAAAAATCCAGAAAGAGACTTGTTGAAGATCCTGAAGAAGCATAAGCACTCAGAATTCATGATACAACCATGAATGAAGAAATTCAAGAAGAATATCAAGAATTTGAAGAACCACAAAGACTTGTAGATCCACCTCGGGAGAAGAATCCTCACAAGAGGAAACCTGCTTGGGTACGATAAATTATCCAAGGTGCGGAAAGATATGGGGCTACAGAAGAGAATCATAGAGAGAGAAAGAGAACCATATCCTGCTCTGGATATGTAGCTTTACTATGTGAATTTATCAATGAAGAACCTTCCAATTATGAAGAAGTGGAAGAACGGAAATAATGGAAGGATGCTATGATCGAAGAGTATCAATCGATCATGAAGAATGATGTTTGGGATGTTGTCCCAAGGCCAAAAGGGAAGTTGGTTGTAACTTCCAAATGGATATACAAGATCAAGCATGCTACATATGGTAGCATAGAGAAATATATGGCAATATTGATGGCTTGTGGTTTCTCACAGAAAGAAGGAATATACTATGAAGAAACCTTTGACTTGTATCCTGATACACTTCCATCAGATCAATACTTGCTCTGGTTACAGTGATGAAATGGAAGATACACCAGATGGATGTCAAGACTTATTTCTTGAATGGTGTAGTGAAGTGTACGTAGAATAGCCACTTGGTTTTGAGACACATGACAAAGAGTCTCATGTGTGTAGATTAAATAAATCCATGTACGGTTTGAAATAGGCACCCAGGACATGGTACAGAAACATTGACAGCTTTCTATCTAGTTTGGGATTTACCAAGAGTAAAGTAGATTCCAACCTTTACTACATTGTTGAAGATGGCAACGCACTGATGATCCTAATATATGTAGATGATATGTTTGTAACAGGTATGGATGGGTTTATTTCTGATACAAAGAGAAATCTTGCTGCCGAGTTCGAAATGAAGGACTTGGGTATGATGCATTATTTTCTAGGCATGGAGGTGTGGCAGAATGGGGATGGAATCTCCCTCGGATAAGGGAAGTATACAGTAGATATCTTGAAGAGGTTTGGGATGATGGACTGCAAGGCCATGACCACACCTATGGCATCGAACCTGAAGCTATTGAGTGATGCTTCATTATAGACAGTTGATGCTAAGATGTATCGTCAAATGATTGGGTCCTTGATGTATCTGATGAACATGAGACCAAACATTTGCTTTGTTGTGAACAATTTGAGCCAATTCTTGACAGATCCGAGACATGTTCACTTAATTACTGCAAAGCATATTCTGAGGTACCTGAAGGGTACAATTGATTATGGGCTCAAGTATGAGGTGAATTAGAAGATTAAGCTGGAGGGTTATGTTGATTCAGATTGGGCAAGCAGTGCCATCGATAGGAAGAGCACTTCAAGGTGTTGATTTAGTATGGGATCAGGTGTGATCTCTTAGTTTAGTAGGAACCAATCATGTGTGGCACTGAGTATAGCTGAAGCAGAGTATGTCGCAGCTTGTTTAGCTAGTTGTGAGGTAGTATGGCTGTGAAAGCTACTATCTGATTTATTTGATCTCCTGATGGATGCTACTTGTATACATTGTGACAACCAGAGTTGCATGAAGTTGTTAGAGAATCCAATGTTCCATGACAAGTCGAAGCATATCAAGATCAAGTATCATTGTATCAGGGATATGGTGCAGAGGGGAGCAGTGAAGCTCCAATATGTTGCGACGGAGGAACAGATAGCTGATGTGTTGACAAATCCATTGGCTAGGGTGAAGTTTGAGTACTTCAGGGAGAGGCTTGGTGTTCTCCAGATCGAGGTTTCCTCCAAGGGGAAATGATGAGACCCATAGCCATTTTGACATGGTGAGAGGATTGGTTCCTTCCATGGTCAGATGTAAGGGCTAAGCCATTTTGTCATGGTGAGAGGATTGGTTCCTTCCATGTCTATGTGAGTGTTGATCCATTCTTCTTTGACTATAGGATTGGTTCCTACATGATTAGATGTAAGCACTGAATGCCATTCTTGGAATGGAGGCACCTGATCAGTTACCAGGTAGCTCAGTCTGGGACTTAGCGCCATTCTGATATGACTATAGGATTGGTTCCTACATGATCAGATGTGAGTGCAATCCCTTCTGACATTGGTTGTCAGATGTAAGTGCAGAGCCCTTTTGGCATGGAGGATTGGTTCTTTGCATTGTCGAATATAAATCCTGAGACCTTCTAACATTGGTTGTCAGATGTAAGTGCAGATCCTTTCGGCATGGAGGATTAGTTCCTCGCATGGCCAAGTGTAAGTGCTGAGCCTTTCTGACATTGGTTGACAGATGTGAGTGCTCAGGGTTGTGGGAGGTGTTCCCACACGGTCAGATGTGAGTGCTGGGCATGCCTTTCTGATATGGTTATAGGATTGGTTCCTACATGATTAGATATAAGTGTTGGGTAGGCCATTCTGACTTAGGGTCAGATATAAGTGTTGAAGAAGACATACATGGAGGCTAGTCCTACAACTAGCATGAAAAAGGGTTGTCTCTGTAGAACTTCCTATGATGAGAAGAATCATGAGATAGCACCCATGAAGATCCAATGATGATGATCCAATAGAGATGATCTATATTAAGGGATGATCCATATACAGAGATGATGCAGATTGAGGTATGATCTAGATCTGGTGATGATGATCCAGATCAAGTGATGATCCAGATCCAGGTGAAGATTACTTGAAGATGAAGGTGACTTGAAGATAGAGATTACTTGAAGGTGAATATGACAAGGACTCGATGATGATCCAGATGATACAGAGAAGAATACTTGTGTTGATAAATTGTGTCGAGAGAATACCTTCCTAGTTAAGAGGGAGTGTTGATGAAATTGTAACTTCAGAATGTATTCACTTGTATTTCTTATGTATTGTAACCCGATGTTTATTTCGAGATGTATTTGTAAAGTACTTGAGTCATGTCATGCCCTGAGGTTCCTATCGGGAGTTTCTATAATGTAAACAAGTCATGTGAATTCAAGGTGGGTAACCCTCCTATTGTCTAAGGATTGAAGTCCCCGTAGTTATGGAGCACTAGGGTTATTAGACTCACCTAGTGAAGTTAGCCCTAGTTGGGTTTAGTCAAATCAGGAATTAGTATAAATAGAGAGCTAGCCTCTCTGTTTATCACACACTCAGTTGTAGCGCATAGCTGAGGAAGAGAAAGACACTGGGGCAAGGAAGAAAGAGGTTACTACTGTGGGGATATCATCTTACTATTTTTGGTTTCACTTTTGGTGTTTATTCTATCTCTGAGGAAGTTGCGAGGTTTTTTCCATTTATGGTTTCCCCGAGGAAAAACACTGTGTTCATTGTCTCTTGTGTTTGATTGTTGTGCTTGTTGTTTTCTCAGTTAAAGATCCTAATGTTATGCTACCTTAGTGTTAAAAATCTAACATTATGATGTATTTATAAACCTGTTAATTACAATTTTAGTGTTAGACAGTCGAAAATTATATTGTTTCCAACTATCATTATGTGTAATTTAACTGTAATTTGATGGTTTTTGCTGAATCTTGCACCCAAATTTGATTTGTGAACCTCACTAACACTCCTAGATTCTCCTGTGGTTTAAATTACTCACTTTTTGGTTCAAATTTCTCACATGGTATCAGATATGGTTGTATATTTTTGAGTTGCATACCAAATTCTTAGTGGATTTGAGCTGCTTTGTCAGTGAATTCCTAATAAAATCGAATTGCTATGTGTAAACTAGTTATCACCACAATCAGCACAAGGAGTAATAAATGCTAGCCACATCATGCTAACACCTTTCAACTTATTTGAATGGAAGGCAGAGATGGTGATTCAATTGAAAGCCAAGGGGCTTTTCAGAGTTACCATGGCCACTGAAGTAGAACCAAATTCAGTTGTAGAAAAAGCCAAGTATTTTAACAAATTGGATGATAGTATATGGTTTGTTGTGTTTGAGCATCTCAAGATATTTGTTGTTCCACCTTGATAATTTTACATCACCAAAGGAGGTTCGGGAGAAGCTTGAGTCTCTGTTTGGAAAAACCAATGAGCTATGTGGTCACCAGCTTGAGAATCATGAGCTGATAAGATTGAGCCAAACGCACTATGAAACAATCCAATACTTCTTCACCAATTTCAAATCACTTGTATTGTAATTGAAACAATGTGGGGTTGAGAAGAAGGAATATCAACTGATCTTGTCTATACTTTCAAATTTGGGGCTAGAGTTATTAGTCTTTGTGAGCACATTTCACTTAGGCAAACTCACCCTTCGAAACTAGAAAATGCCAAGTTTAGAAAATTTCATGCAGTCACTTACTCAAGAGTAGGAATTTTTTTTCCAAATGGGTTCCATCAAGACTGAAGATCAAGCACTAGTAATGGGGGTTTCGAATTCAGCAAAGGGAAAACCCAAGTCCAAGAATTCGAAGTTGTCGGACAAGAAGAAATCAGAAAATCCCAAATCCAATGAGGGAGCTACGAATACACTCAAAGAAAATGAGAAGAAAGGAAAAGAGAAGGAAAAATTCTCTTATTTACATAAGGGATGGAATCCAAAAAGATCATTCATGAAGAAAAACATAGACACCATGGCGCAACTACTGGAGAAGAACAAAATTCCAGTTCCTGACAGTGCTAGGAAGAAAGATGGCAACTCCAGTTCAAGTGAAGGAAAGGAGAAATGTCATGCATTGGTGATAGGTACTTCTAATTACTCATCCTTTATTGTTGATTCAGGTGCTTCTAGGAATATGGTATCCAGGAGAGAATTCTTCTCATCCATGAGTTTGAATGATGGGCTAGCAGTTCGAATGCGAGATGATTCTGAGCTCCATACCAGAGGAATTGGGAGAATTTATTTAGACCATGGGTTCTTCAGTGATGTAATATATGTACTGGACCTTACAGCAAATTTGCTACCATTCTACTGATGACCCATACAGGAGAGTCAAAGAGAGTAATATTTACTCCTGACTCTGTAGAGATTTCTGAAATCTCAATAGACCAAGTTGTTGCAGTTGGGTATGTTGATCATCATGAGAGAATGTACAAATTCTCTCCTTTCCTCCCTACTTCCAATGATCAAGAACTTCACTCACATGTCAATGATGTTTCTAAACTATGGCATGAGAGGTTTGGCCACATGAATTACAAATATCTCCAAACATTTCACAAAGAAGGAATGGTGGAAGGTCTTTCACAAGTTCAACCATCTACTAGAGCATGTATTGGATGTGTGATTAGGAAGCATCCTGAGCAGAGCTACGAGAAGGGGAAGGAAATGAGAGCAACACAAAAACTTGGGTTGATGCATTCTGATATAATTGGTGCACTACCCACTCCCTCATATGGTGGTTCTAGGTATGTGCTTACATTTATTGATGACTACTCTCGATTTTGCTGCATGTATTTTCTGAAATTGAAATCTGAGGTGTTTGAGCAACTCAAGGTTTGGAAAGCACTAGTCGAGAATAAGAGTGGGAGGAAGATAAAAGTCCTTATGAATGATAATGTAAAGGAAAATGTTAATAAGAATATATGGAAACTTTGTGAGTATTGCGGAATCCAAATGCAACACTCAACTCCCTACACACCACAGCAAAATGGTGTGGTAGAGAGAAAGAATAGATCTGTCAAAGAGATGGAAACTTGCATGATAGAAGTGAGGGAACTTAATCCAAAGATATGGGATGAAACTATCAGATGTTCTGCTCACATTCAGAATAGAGCCTTCCAAAAATTAGTGAAAGGGATGACACCCTACGAGGCATGGTTTGGTGAAAAACCAGATATCTCAAATTTTAGGATATTCGGGGCAAAAGCATGGGCAAGAATCCCTTCAGAGAAGAGGAAATCCTTGCATCCAAAAAGCAAGGAGTCAACCAAAAAGTACAAGCTCTTCTACACAACCACTGTAATTTTTTTTTTGAAAGAAGTGTCAAATTCGAAGAAGATCCAATTCCATATTTCAAGCTTGCACCGGGGGATTGCTCCTCTCCTCAACCATTAGAAGATGTTAGTGATGAAACATGCTTAGTTTTTCTGATAATTATGATATGAATGTTGCTGAAGATGATATTTCTGTATATGACTCACCATCAAGGCCCAAATGGGCTGAAAAATTGTGCAAGCACAGTGGGGAATTGGCAAGCAATCCCCAAGAGCTTAGGAAAACTAGATCACAAACTAGTAAGGCTTCATTTGCAAGTGATAGTGCCCTTGCTGAGAACTGTTACATGATGATCAGTTATGAACCACAGACATATCAAAAATCTTATATAGAGCCAATATGGAAGTCAGCAACGGAATATGAGCTTCAGTCCCTCCAAGAGAACAATACATGGGAATTGGTTTCCCTTCCTCCCAAGAGGAAAGCTGTTCAATGTAAATGGGTCTTCCAGACCAAAATTGCTGCTGATGGTTCTGATATCAAACATAAGGCTATATTAGTGGCTAAGGGATATTATTAGGTCCATGGAGTTTATTACACAGAGACCTTTGCACCGGTTGCAAAGATGGACTCAATTAGACTAGTTCTTGCACTAGCATATAGTAAGTGTTGGGAAGTTCACCACATGGATGTAAAAAGTGCTTTCTTCCATGGTGAACTATAGGAGGGTATATATATGCAGCAGCCTAAAGGTTTCCAAGAGGATAATTCATTGGTATGCAAGCTGAAAAATCATTGTACGGACTCAAGCAAGCCCCCAGGGATTGGTATGCAAAAATGAATGCTTTCTTTCTTTCAATTAACTTCACAAGATGCAAATCAGACCCTAATGCGTATTTTCTGAAAAAATGATGTTGATTTGCAGGTCATTGTTCTTTATGTTTATGATCTTATTATTACAGGTTTCTGCACCAATTCAATTGGCCAAATTAAGAACTCTTTGCACAGTGAATTTGCTATGACAGACCTAGGATTGCTAAGGCAATTTTTGGGCTTAGAAATCAAGAAAAATGGTAAGGGAATCATGTTGAGTCAGCCACAGTATGCTTCATAACTGTTGAAGAAGTTTAATATGTCTGAGTATAAGGCATCCAAGTATCCCTTTATTTTTTTGTATTAAAATGCCTGAATTTGGCAATTCCCCAATGGTGGATATCACACTCTACAGGAAACTAGTGGGCATGTTGCTCTACCTCACTCATACAAGACCTAATTTGTCTTCTGATGTGAGTGTTTTAGAAATAAACATGCACCAGGAACATGAGCTTCATTGGAGGGAATTAAAGAGAATTATTCAGTATGTCCAGGGAACTCATAAATTCGAGGTGCACTACACAGCTAATTCCTCACTTCAACTAGTTGGATTTTCTGATTCAGATTGGGCCAGTGATCCAATTGACAGAAAGTCAACATCAGGTTTTGTCTTCATGTTTTCTGAGGGTCCCATTTTTTGGTCAAGAAACATCACACCATTTCACTTTCATTAGCAGAGGCCGAATACAAGGCATCAGTTAATGCTGCAACACAGTGTGTTTGGTTGCAGGACTTCTCCGGGAGTTTGGTGTCACAATTGATTCTCCAACCAACATTTGGGTGGATAATCAGAGTGCCATAAATATATATACTAATCCAGTACAAAGGAAGAGGACAAATCACATATAGATCCACATGCATTACATTCAGGGCTTAGTGCATGGAAGGGTGATCCCACTGCAGTATTGCCCCTCCACCGAGCAAACTGCTGACATTTTTACGAAGGCTTTCACTGAGAAGACCTTCACTTACCTAAGATATTTTCTTGGGGTGAGTGAAGGATGGTAATTTATGTTATATCATTTCAGGTACATCCCCATGTCCATTCTTGAGGGGAGGTTTTTCCCATCGATTTTTCCTTCTTTCCTTGGTTCACATGGACAAATAAAAATTGTAATTTCTGATTATGTACTTGAGGTGACTTGAGCCATTTTTGCCAAGGCCTTAATAATTTTGTGAGAATACTTACTTGTTGGATTAAGGGAGGGTATTATAATAGTAATCCATCATTATTACCTTAGTTACACTACATACTCAATTTTATAGTTTGTTTAAGCTTTAATACACTATGAGGTGGACTAGGGGTGCTTAGGTGGACATACGCCATGTCAAGTTGAGGTTCTATGAACCACATGGGTACTCCAGCCTATTTAACAATACATATATGCATAGCCATCATTTCTGGTGCACTCCCATTCATTGAATGTGGACAAGAAAGTTGACTTGGGGCGTTAGAGTGGGATTTTTCCCAAATTTGGCTTGATCTGGTGCAATTAATGTTGCATTAAGACTCTAAACCATCCATTTTTCCACACCCACACTGTCCAAGGTGTAATAATTGACCTATCACATATCATCCATGCCACTTCATCAATTCATGGCCATTTGGAGATATTTGGGACAAGATTGGCCTACCTAGAGGGGTTTGATGCCAATTTGGCAATTTTGGGATTTTCGCTCACAATTGGCTTCCAAAGCCATTCAAAAATCTTATGGTGTATTTATAAACCTGTTAATAACAATTTCAGTGTTATACAATCCAAAATTATCTTGTTTCCAACTATCAGTCTGTGTAATTTAACTGTAATTTGATGGTTTTTGCTAAGCTTGCACCCAAATTTGATTTGCAAACCTCAATAACGCTCCTACATTGTCCTATGGTTTGAATTACTAACTTGATGGTTCCAAGTTCTCACACCCATCCTTAGAAACTAGATGTCCTAGATACTGAATCTTGTCCCCAAAAAAGTCATTCTTGCTAAACTTAGCAAATAATTTATGTTCTCTTGAAATTTATAAAATTATTTTTAAGTGTTCTTTATTCTCTTGTTTATTGTTAGAATATATGAATATGTTATCGATAAATATGACTGAAAATTTATCTAATTATTTACTTAATATAATATTCATTAAACACATAAAATATGATGGAGAATTTGTGAACCCAAAGGGCATTATGACAAACTCATAATGACGGTATATGGTTCTAAAATCAGTTTTAAAGATGTCCATGTCCTTGATCTGTACTTGATGGTATCTAGATCTCAAGTCTATTTTTGGAAAAATGTTTCCCATAGAAATTGATCAAATAGGTAATCAATACAAGGCCAAGGATATAGATTTTTAATTTCCATTTTGTTTAATTATCTATAATCTATACATAGCCGTAGAGTTCCATCTTTTTTCTTTACAAATAAAATTGGTGCTCTCGAAGGGGAATCACTAGGTCGAATGTATTTTTTATTAATTAATTCCTATATTTGGGATTTTAATTTAGTAATGTCTACTATATTTATCTGATAGGGATCCTTTGATGCTAGTATTGCACCTGGTACTAATTCAATTGTAAAATCTATATCTGTTTTCATAGGTAGTATGGGAATCTCTTCCATAAATGTATATTTAAATTCATTGAAAATTGGTATGTCTTCTATGATAGTTTGACTATCTTTCTCTTTGTCTTCCATTATGCAAACTGCAAAAACTTTGCATCCTTTATGAACATACCTTCTCATTTGTAAGGCTAATATTTTTGTTATGGTAAATTTCCTCGTAATTCCTTTTACAATAATAGTATTACCTTTATCATCGATGAATGAGAATGTTTTATCATAACAATTTAGAATAACTCTATGTTTATCTAAGCAATCCATTCCTAGCAGTAAATCATAATACCCTAGAGGTAAAATATTTAAATCAACATGTGTTTTTAATCCATTCATAATAAAATCACACTTTTTCACTAAGGTAGTGACCTTTCACTTTGTGCCTGTAGCAAGTTGAACTAACCAAGAGTTTTCAAACTTATCTTGCTGTAACTTGTATATCTCTACAATTCTTGGTGATACATAAATTAAACTTGCAGATGGATCAATCATTATAGAAATTGGTTTATGTTTTAACATACCTTCGATTTGACCATAGATTTTTGATGATCTACTTTCATGTTCTCCAATGTTGCACTGATTCTAGGCATGCTTCTTGCTATATCTCCCACTGTACTAGCTTCTTGAATTGAATGGACATTACTAATATTTTTCATTCGTACGTGGAAATATTTAAAGTAATTTGGTCCACAACATTCCCAAAATTTTAATGGTTCCCTTTGTGCAGTGTTTTTATTAAAGGTGGTGCATGATTCCATTTCTCTTATTGCTGCGAGATTCTGTTTATAATTTTTAAAATTATTGCCTTCGCATCCCCAATAATTATTCATAGAGTTCTTATAAAACTTATTGCCTTTCTTTTTATGTTCAAAATTTTCACGTCTTTTATTTTTGCAATTAGGTATGTTCTCTCGTTTGTTTTACTTTGGTCATGGTAGAAATTTTCTTTTTTGATGGCCTCTTCCATAGTTTTTGGATTATCATATTCGATTATCTGTTTAAACATAATAGGTAAACAACTAAGGAAACACTGGTTTTTTTGTTGTTCATCAATAATGTAAGGTACATAACGTAATAAAATTAAAAAATAGTTGCAAAGTTCCTTCATACTCATTGCACCTAATTGTAATTCAATGAATTCTTTAGCTTTTTCCTCGTAATATTAATCTGATAAATATTTTCTTTTGAAATATTTCTTAATTTTTTTCCATGTTACATAAAGTTTTTTAATTAATTTTACCTTTTTATATCTTGCCACAAGATATCAACTTTTCTTGTCATGATACAAATTTCCATTTTTTCTTTTATTTCCTTAGAATAATTATAAATATGGAAGTACTTTTTCATCACAGATCGCCAAGCTTCTACTTCTTCTCCCTTTTCGATTTATCCATTTAACATATGAGGTTTTATCTTTTTAAACTCACAAAAAATATCTTGATATTGTTTGTATTTACTTTTTTGTTGATTGCTATTACTACTTTCACTAGAATCTTTATATTTTTCATTATTATGTTTAGCTAATTCTTCACTTGAAGATTTAGTCTCATGATTAAAAAATTCTAGTTTTCTTACCTTACGTTTCTAAGGTGCAGTTCTTGCCATATTTAAATCATGTCGTTGTTATACCTAAATCTCATCAACATAATGTTGTGATATCAAACTATCAGTATTAGACTTAAATACTCAATTTTTGAAGATGAAGTTGGGAAATGATCATTATTTTCATATCTTTGGCCACCACTACACTTTGCTTCTAGTCAATGTGCGTTACCCATATCGGTAATGCCCTTTTTTTTGTGATCAATAAGCAGTTCCACTGCATTCTACCCATGGACAATGTGAGGTTCTTACCTGGTGATGCTATTTCCCCATGGACAAGTAGTGGTGCTCGAATTATAAAGGAAAAAATAGAAGCTTTGAGAGGCTTCTTGAAGCTATCCTTCATGGAGCCTCCTCCCTATGGTTTAGGACCACATGGAGCTCAAGATACCTCATTTTAGGATCCTCCATCAACCTTCCCCATGAGATCATCAACTTCTCTTGTCCTCCCATGCCTTTATATATCAGCTTACTCCTCAAGGGTAAGGGGAGGAAGAACATGTTATTGCATAGAAAATATGGTTAAATTTAGACAAGACAAGTGAGTGATTAGTAGGAAAGCTTGAGGATTCTAGGAAAGGTTCATGTGAGAAGGGGTCTCAACACCAATGCTTATGTTGTATTTCTCTCTCTCTTCATGTTTTTAATACAAATGAAGGTTTATTTCCCATAAACATTTGTGTGTTGGATTATGATTATGCTTATTGTTGAACTTCTTAGTCATTGACATAAGATCATAGACTATCTTGTTACTCTGATCTGGTTTGTGTTTTTGTTGTGTATATTGCAAAACATCCGCAAGGATCCATACCTACAAAGACCAACCTTTTCATCCTGTCGAAGGTAGTACGATTATTTGATTCAAGAAGTTTATGCATTATTATGGAAAATTATTTTATGTTTTAACTGCTTTGTTCTAGTACTGAGTGTTTCAGGATATGGAAATATCCTTATGTCCACACTGGTTGCACATCTCCAACATCAAAATTGGTGACTCCACTAGGGAGCATAGATCATAATTCTTGGTTTTCTTTTGAACTTGCCTCTATCTTCCATTTCAGTTTATCATTTAGATCTGATTGTGAATTAGCTAGATTTGGGTTGAAATTGTTAAATTTTCCTTTTCCTACTTCTAATACCTCAAAATAATAATTTTGTATGTTGATTAGATCCAATATTCAAGATTTAAAATTTTGTATTTTTTTTACTTTTTGTATTATTTCAATATTCTTTAGGTCACCGCACCTGGGTAGTGTAAAATGAGTGGCCACCACACCTTACCTTAAGGAAAAAAGAAATTCCACCACACATATTCAGTGGATAAAGAGAGGTTCCATCGCTCTGTTACTGTGGACAAAGTGCGGTTCTCTGGGAGCAATGCTCTGTATACATTTTCCGGTGAGACGTTCTAGGTAGGGTTTTAATCCCTTAGAGATTTTTTAGATCTTGCATTTAATTTTTGTTTCTGAGTGTTCTTTCCCTCTGCTACTAATAATTGAAAATATTAGTCAAGATATGGAATGTGTTTGTAGGCTTGATTTGTTCATATATTTTCAATATTTAGTCTTGTTTTGGCCCTTAAGGATTCTTGGCTCGTTTTGGTTTTGGTTTGAAAGAAGAAGTTTCTTTTGAGAAGTGATTATATGTTCATATCTCTGAGTGTTGGTGATCAACTAGAAAATAAAATGGTCTTAGTTTTTCATAGATTGTTAAAATATTGTTTTATATTTATTATTGAAAAAGATGAGAGGAAATTCACCGTAGATCCAAGCATAGGAATGAACTATTGATCACTTGACTAGTATCATCATCTTTCAAGTATCTATGTTCTGATTGCTTTCTATATATTTTCTTCTCAGGAAATACAAGTAGCTTGTTTTTTAATCTTTTTCATTTTGATAAATTGAAAGAGTTTGGTGTGTTAGTGATAGTGCCTTCCTTTTCAAATTTTGCATTGGAAAGTCCTTGTATGCTTGCATTAGGAGTGAAATTATAGTTCAATACATTTGTCTTGATATTTATTTTCTTTCACAAAAATGATAATTGAACCTCTATCCCTCCTCTAAGCAGGGTATAATTGAAAAGTTGAAAGTGAAAATTTGCAAGAGTATATTGCATGTTTTTACATTTTATGTACTCACCTCATGCATTCACCTAACTGTAAATATAAAATCAAGTTCTAGTTTAGGTTAAAATATTTAGTAATCTGAGTGATAGGATATAGACATGTTCTGGCATCATAAAACATAGGAGTTGTTGTTATTTTTCCTGCACTGTATCCTAAGGATCGTGTGGTTTTTCCACGTATTGTTGGTATATTAAACATCCTTTCATATACCCTTGAGGTACATCGAAAGGTACTCCACATACTCAGTGGTATATAGGAAGGCCCCTTTCGAACGATTGTTCATTAGACAACACTACTACAGATTTGAGATCCCACCTACCTCGTGTATATTGGGATACCTCTCTGGGAAAACTAGAGAAATTGAGAAAATACTTTTAGTCATCCTGTTGGACCAATACATCTATAAAAACACTCGGGGAAATATTACGCACGTGTCGTCCAAGTAGTCAGGTATTCCAAAAAGGTCGTGGTCCCAATACTCCTTGTCATGTTTTATTGTTGGACCCTTCGGTATACCGTGAGTTGCAACAAATTGACAATCCTAGTGAGGAATCAGATTTCATCATCCCATCCTATCATTTCAATTTTATTTTTGACCTTATATTGTGTATATTTTCTTGTGTGATAATTCCTTTTGATAAAAGCTTAGAGTAGGAGTTTTCAACTAGCATCTTGGTTGAATTACCTAAGAGGCAATCCCACAGGTTGTAGGGTTTTCCACCTAAATTTCTTCCCATTACAGAATGAATGGAAAGAGAAACCATGGACTAACCAACTACGACTGATTCTCATGTAGAAGGAGTTCTAGTTGATGAACCCGTGGAATAGATTTCTTCCTTTGAAAATATATCCACTCTGGTAATAGTTCAACAACATTCTATGGAAGATACGACTTTTGTTTTTGAATGGAGGGTCAACCTAGTGGATGTGATTGGGTCTTCACCCATCCATTAAATGATATTGTGGCTTCATAATTTGACCCAACAGCTCCTTTCTGGTAGATTTCTTTGGGACAATATATCTATGAATATGGAACCACTAATTTTCCTCATGTTACCCACCCACGAACTGGACTTGCTACGAATGAAGAAATCCGTGGACCACTTCAAGGAACTCTTGATTGTTTAAAATGGGATATAACATAAGGAGAAGGAGTCTTTCTCCTCTACCTAATCCTACAGAGTTATCCTTCCCGACATATTGTTTTTTTTCACCCTACCATATGGATTTTAACTCGGGGACACTAGTTCAAAATGTAGTCTCTTATGATCTTAGTCAACCCTCCATTCTTGCTCCACCATATTGGAATTCCCCATCTATTTCTAGTACTCTTACACCTTCCACCACTAGGGGGAAACCCCAAGCTTAAGTTGTTGTGCCAACCAGGGGAACCATTTCTAGTATGGGGAAAACTCTTGATTTAGGACAACTAGGAGGCAGTGTACCTGCCACAAACACCAATGTGGTTATCCCCTATTCTAATACGGGACAACCCTAATGGGTCCAACCTAATTTTAATCAAACTTAATTGGGTTATACTTATATGGGTAATCAACCACCTGGTGCTAATCAGAATTATCAACCTAAAACATGAGAAGTTATTCATCGTAGAATTCCTTACTCGAGGAATATGTATACGCCATGGGTTTAACCTAATTGGTCAAATGACCCTGAACCCGCAGGACCACCTATCAATAATGTTGGAGGTTATGGAGGTCCTCCTTTTGGTGGTACGCCTTCTATAGGTCCTCCACCTAGAGGTACACCTTATGGAGGCCCACCACCCAGAGCTTGCCCCTATGGAGGCCCCCCTACTGGAGGTCCATCTTCTCGAAATCCACCACTTAGTGGATCCCCTCCACATGGGGGCCTACCACCTAGAGGCCTTCCTTCTGAAGGTACACCACCTAAAGGATCCTCGGGAGGATCATTTGTAAATAAATGGGTTATTGGAACATCATCAACACCTGTTTATCAATTGACTTACGATCCTATTGGTCAACAACTTCCTTATCAATATTAACAGTACCCCCAACCCAACTGACAACTCCTATTTTTGGCTACTTTGTACTTTCTAGACTTGTCGAAGTTAATTAATGATTGGTAAGATATTGTAAACTTGGAAGATATTCTAGATGTATTGTTTTTAGTTATTATTTGGGAGATGAGTTTGGTCTTCTTAGTGTCATTGAAAGAATCAATGTAAACCTCCAGATGTATGTCAGGTCAATACCACCCAAGTATCGATATAATAAATGTTATTTGTGGCTTCCAGTTGGACAAGTGGGCCCAATCAGTTAGAGAATTTGACCCTATTATGTTAGAGGAAAATTCAACTAAAGAATATAAATAGGGAGGTGCTCCAATTCAGTTGTACTCACTTACTCAATATTTCTTAGCAAGAGAGAGAAAGATTAGTGTGGCAGAAAGAAGAGAGAAGAAGTTGTCTAGGTTTTACAATTCTTTGGTTGAGTTCCATACTGAGGAAGTTTTGTGGGGTTTTATCCCTTTTGGTTTACCCAAGGAAAATATTTGTGTTCTTGTGTTTCTATTCTTGTTGTTCTTTCAGTGATCTACTAGTGACAAATTGTTTTAAGATATAATCTAAGAAAATTAAACAAAATTCAACATGGTATTAGAGTCACCCTAAAAGGAAGCACAAAACAGTTAGGTTTTTGTTGTTCCAAAAAAATCCTTCAATAGATCAACTAGAAAAGATGGATCTCCCGACTCACCTCTTAAGGGTGCATATTTCTGTGAAGGCAAAACTAAATTCCAAGAATTTTCACTTTTGGACCAGATACTACTACCGGGACAAACTAGGGTTTTAGTTTTCCCGAGGTTTCATCATGAATATTAGAAAAAGGAATATACATTCTAACTCGCCTTAGGGAGGCACATTTTTTCCACCATTAACCTTCACTTGTGATCCCAACTAAAAAATTAGGGTTTATGCTTCAAACCCCAGGTCATCGAGAAGGAGGTCAATAAGGATCTTCTTTCTTCAAGTAAGTATATTTCCTCCCTATTCCATTTGAAGTTCTCAGTATTCTAGAGATGACAAAGAATATGAATCTAGATGAAAATATTGAATGGGTTGGAAACTTTAGAGCATGGAAATATAGGATCATGGTCATCCTTTGAGAGAGTGATCTAGATACGTTTATGAAAGAGGAAGTGAAAGAACCAGAAGAAGTTGAATCCAAGTCCAAGCATAAGAAGGATATGATCATTGAAAAAAAGATCATAAATTAATCCATCAAAGATAACTTGATTCCTTAAGTATCCTCAAGGGAGACTCCAAAAGAAATGTTTGATTCCATATAAGGTCTATTTGACGGGAAAAAAAATAATAGGAAAATGACCCCGAGGAATCAACTCAAAAGTTTATGAACTCAAACGTCAAGGACTATGCAGTCTTACTTTACAAGAGTAGCTCAAATAAAGGATCAACTAGAAGCAATTGATGATATGGTTGAATAAGCAGAGATTGTAATGACAACCTTAAATGGCCTTCCAATAGATTTGTAAGCCTTTATCCAAGGAATTTTCTCAAGAAGAAAAGTAACCAAACTCTAAAATTTATGGGAAGAATGTATTTAAGAAGAAGAAAGAATAGAAGACAGAGAAGAAAAAATAAATGAAAATGATGATCAAGCCTTGAATTCCCACACTAAAGGCAAAAGGAAGAGTCATGACCATCCTCCTAATACTAAAGGGCTTAAAATACCCAAGAGATACTTCTCAAATTTTGAGTGTTTCACTTGCCACAAGTTGGGAAACATTGCCATCAATTTTCCCATAAAAGAAGAAAGGATAAAAAAGATGACAATGTTTTAGGCCCATGCCACTGAAGAAAGTGATGAAGAAGTTGAAGATGAATCAAATAAGGATGAAGACTCTAGTGAAGGATGTGTTTTAATATTTGCTCTAACATGATCAATCTCACTAGGAAATGACACTTGGTTAGTTAATAGTGGTGCCTCCGATCACATGATTGGTTACAAGAAATCACTCTCATTCCTTGAACAAAAGGAATATCCACACAAAGTGATGCTTGGAGATGATTCCAAATATCCCATTAAAGGAATAGGATAAGCATCCTATAAATTGGATTATAGAAAGACTATGAAAATCAAATATGTCTTGTATGTCCTAGGACTAAAGAAGAACATTCTTTATGTAGCAGGGTTTTCACCCCTGCTACGTGCAAAAGAACCTCCCTTGTGTTAATGGGATAGGAGGGTATAGTTCAGGGAAGAAAAATATGGCAAAAAACAATATTAGTAAAATGAAATCGATAAGAAAATACGACTAAACTAAATAAATAAAAACCATGACAATTATACCTTCTTTTTTCTTGAAAATGGGCCAACGTGCCCAAACTTGGAAATGGACTGCCTCTCCACATGTTGATTAGTACGGAGGATGTCTCAACATATCATATGGGATATGGTGGGGCTATGGAATGATTGGAAAAATGGTGTGAATACTTTGAGAATAACGGTTTGTCACCATATGCATGGAATAGAATAATGGAAGAAGGAATAAGGAATCTTGTGATGGAGACCGTCACACAGTTTTTATAGCATGTTTTGAGGTTTTTTTTGTCCCTTTCTCTCTTTTAGGGTTTTGTAACCCTATTTAGGGTTTAAATCCCTATTTATGGTTTTAGGCCATTTTTGGGGGGTTTTAAGCCATTTTTTGTGTTTTTAGCCCTTTTTGAGCTTTTTTGGCCTTTTTTGAGAGAGAACGAAGGTAAACCATAGTTGTGAAGGTCAAAGGTAAGGAAAAATGGTAGGGAAATGATGTAGGTATGTGGTTTATACCATGTATAGCTAGGTGATCAATTTTTTGTGTTAACACTTTCCATTCAGCCTTAGATAAGAAATGGTTCATAGTTTCCTTTGTGGATGGAAAAGTCTTCATGTGGACAAAATGTAAAACCATAGATGATGCAAAAAATATTGGAGTTAAAGAAGGAGGAATCTACAAAATGAATGGAAATAAATATTCATCATTAGAAACTAGTACCATTAACCCATGTGAGCTATGGAACATAAGGCTTTCTCATGTTCACTACAAATCTCTTCTAATTGTAAGCAAGGTTGTGACTGGTTTACCAAAAATTCAGATAGAGAAATAAGGAGTGTGCAAAGGAATTTCACAAGGGAAGAATACTAAGAATCCTTTTCCAACAAGTGATAGTAAAGCAAAAGGGATATTAGATATTATTCACTCAGATATTTGTGGGCCAATGCAAACGGCTTCATTAAGCGCGTAAGCCTACTATGCTTCTTTCATTGATGACTACTACTAAAAGACTTGGGTATACTTGAAAAACAAGGTTGAATTGTTTGAAAGAGTCAAGGAGTTTAAGGCCCTAGTAGAAAACCCCTTTGGGAAGAAAATAAAGATTCTAAGGTCAAATAGAGGAGGAGAGTTCACTTCAAATGAATTCAATGATTTTTGCAAGGAAGCTGAGATTAAGAGGGATCTCATCATCCCCTATAATCCACAACAAAATGGTGTGGTGGAAATAAAGAATAGATCTATCATGGAAGATTAAAAGCTAAGATACATGATCAAGATATTCCAATGTATCTATGGGATGAAGCAAGAATAACAATAGTATATGTACAAAATAGAATCTCCCATAGTGCCCTTGGGAACAAAAACTGAGAAGAGATGTTTTCCAGAGAAAAACCAGAGGTAATTTATCTAAAGGTATTTGGTTGTCCTATTTACATTCACATTCCCAAGGATAAAAGGTTAAAGTTATATCCTTTAGGAAAGAAGGGATTGTTTGTAGGATATAGTGAACAATCAAAATATTATCAGATATATATCCTAGGATGCCATCAAATTGAATTTAGAAGAGCTATCGTATTTGACAAAGATATAGCCTTCAAAAAGTCAATGAAATATAAGGAAGATGAAGAGGAGAATGAAACTACCAAATATGTTGAAAGTAATAAATCAGTCAAAAATGAAGAAGAAGTCCAGATATCTGAAGAGAATGATATGACAAAACCTCCACTACCTGAAGACTTACCAAATGAGTTTATTTATTGAAATAGAAAACCTTATTGGGCTCCTGAAGTAATTAAAGAAGAAAAACCACATGGTGTTCCTAAAGGAACCATCCAATAAAGGAAGAAGCCAAAGTAATACCCCAACTATATGGATTTAATGTGTGATCTAGTTGATAAAAAACCAATAGTTTTTGAAGAAGCAGTAAAAAAAAAGAATGGACCGATGCAATGGTCGAGGAATACCAATCCATTATAAAAAATGATGTGTGGGAAGTAGTGCCAAGACCAGAAGACAAGTCAGTGGTATCCTCAAAGTGGATATTAAAAACTAAACACTTAGTAGATGGAAGTATTGAAAAGTACAAGGAAATATTTGTAGCCCAAGGATTCTCTTAGAAAGAGGGAATTGAGTATGAGGAGACCTTTTACCCAGTATCTAGATACACCTCAATTAGAACTATCATTTTCTTGGCATCCAACATGAAGTGGAAGCTACATCAAATGGACGTGAAGAAAACATTTCTAAATGGCTTGATTGAAGAAGAGGTATATATTGAAAAACCATAAGGGTTCAAGATTAATGATAATAAGACTCATGTATGTAGACTAAAGAAGGAGTTCTATGGACTAAAGCAAGCAACCTAGAGCATGGTATGGAACATCGATGGATTTTTTATGAGCTTAGGCTTTACTAAAATTAAACAAGACTCCAACCTCTACTATAAGGTTGATGGTGATATCCTCATGTAGAGCTTTGATATCCCTAATCTCTAATACCATGTATAAATTCTAAAGCCTTAATGGAATAAGAAATTTCATAAACAAGCTAAGGATCTAGGCACACAATTAACCTCACATAGAATTGTAGAGAATTCACATAAGGAGAGAAGAAGAAGAATTAATGAACACACATTAATGAATGATCAATAAATGATAATTGATATTATTACATAGGTAATACATCCTTATAAAGGAAAAAGGAGTTACTAGAAGACAACTTATGCTAGCTCATAAAGTAGGCTTACTAATTATGATAAACCCCATAGTTGGCTAAAGCACTTTCCCAATCTACCAAGCACCTCACGAATTAGGAATATCATGTGTGAGTGATGATGAGTGAAGGAAATACTTGATAATATGAGAATATGGAGAGAAAATAATGGAGGATAGGTTGGCGACAAAAGATTCCAGTTTCCTAGTTGACTAGATTTACCTTATCCACATAAAAGCAGGATAAAGCAGAATCTGTTGTAAAGTGTAGTTACCAATTTTGGATGACCATAAAGTGGTCAATATGGTCAATATCAACCTAGAATCAGAAATAAATCATTCCTGGGATATAGATGTCAAGTGTTGACTCTAAGGTGCAAGTGGATGCCAACTATATAAGCTAGTGGGTAGGAAATTAATCAAATAATGATTAATTATTTTATGAGTGGGTTTATTATATTCCAAGAGGACTATTTGATGCATAAATAGATGCTACTGATATCCTTTGTGATAATCAGAGTTGTATTATAATGAAGGAAAATCCCTTGTTTCATGATAAGAAAAAGCACATTGAAATCAGATATCATTTCATCTAGGATATGGTTCAGAAGGGAGTTTTGAAGCTCAAGTATGTTCCTACATAAGAAAAAGTAGCAAATGTATTGACTAAGCCTCAGGCTCGTGTAAAGTTTGAATAATTTTGAGACAATCCTTGTTTATTCTGAAAGGACTTCTCCTGAAAGAGGGAGTGACAATATATGGATGATGGATGCAGTGGTGAGTATCTCATCCTAGAGGAGTGTAAGTCTTGCTAGGCTTGTTTGGCTCGAAAGGGTTAGTAAGCCATATGAGTCCTATTGATGCTAGGGGGATTAGTATGTCTGGCTCGGATTGTTTGGCCTGAAAGGGTTAGTAAGCTAGAAAATTCTTGTTTGGTCCTGAGGGAGATCCATCTATCTAATTAGGCTTTTTTGGCTCGAAATAGTTAGTAAGTTAGAAAAAATGAACGAATGGATTTACTAGAGAACTCACCGTGATGCTTCTTTGAGACATTGAAGGGAAATATGTGTCCTCATTATTATTATACTGTTGGTTGTTGATGGTTGTTGAGATGTTTGAGATTGTTGATATGATTTTTGCAGTATTGGCATACTGTTGATTGTTTATGATTGTTGATGATGGTTTCTGAGATGTTTTGATGATTCTTGCAGTATTGTTATACTTATGATTGTTGAGATGTTTTTCTATGATTGTTGAGATGTTTGATAATACTTTTTGTTCAGTATTGTTTTATGTTTTCTTCAGTATTACTGATTGATTGAGTTAGTACCAGTGATGTTACACCGATGACTCTTGATGTATGTTACTTCAGTATTCCTATACTGATGATTTTATCGATGTTCCAACATCTCTATGTTGATAATGGAGATGGTGTTATAGCGTTATTTTTTTTAGCACTAACATGCTAATGATATTGTTGTTGATGTTGTTAGTATCCATGCACAAATGTTGCAGATAATGAAGATACATATGATGTCTCAATATCCACATATTGATACTATAAGAAGATGAAAGATGATTCGCTATAGAAGATGATCCAACATTTATACTCCAACAAGATAGATGATGGTTCAGTATTCATATACTGATTCTTCAAGAAGAAGACCCAGGAAGATGAATTAGTATTCACATACTGATAGAAGAGGATCCTAAAAATGATTCAGTATTCACATACTAATTCTATAGAATATAATCCAGAGGATGATAGAAGATGTCCAAGTACATACGAAAGATGAAGATTAAAGAAGATGATCCAGCTGAGATCGATGATGAAGATGAAATGTGATTTTCCAAATATTCCTATGACATATAAAGTCTCACTAGACAGTTGTATAGTTGTAGTAGCATTTGTTGATGTGGTTGAATACCTTCCTATTTAAGAGGGAGTGTTAAAATATTGTAACCTCGGAAGATATTCTAGATGTATTGTTTGTACTCCTCCTTCAAGATATGGGTTTGGTCTTGTTAGTGTCATTGAAAGAATCAATATAAACCTCCATATGTAAGTCGGGTCAATAAAACCCAAGTGTGAATATAATAAATGTTATTTGTGGTTTTCAGTTGGACAAGTGTGCTCAAAGAGTTAGATAAGTCAACCATGTTAAGTTAGAGGTCAAGTAAATGGAAGAATATAAATAGGGACGCACTTCCCTCAATTTGTACTCACTTACTCAAGCTATCTTAGAAAGAGAGAGAAATATTAGTGTGCCAGAAACAACAAAGAAGCAGTTGTATGGGTTTTACACTGCTCTGGTTGAGTTCTATACTACAGAAGTTTTGCGGGGTTTTCTCTCTTGTGGTTTCCCCAAGGAAAATATTTGTGTTCCTGTGTTCTTGTGCTTGTTATTCTTTCAATCATTTAAGAAAATTAAAGAAAATTCAACAATTATCCCATCCAAAATGCCCCTTTTTGGCCTGGAATTCCAATAAAATTACCATCATACATTCCAAATTTTGATGGAAAATAAGGTGAAGACCCAAAGAATCATGTTACGACCTTCCACCTATAGTGTTTTTCGAACTCCTTGATGGATGAATCCATTCGTTTGAGGCTCTTCCAGAGAAATTTGACTCAAATGGCCGCTAATTGGTATATTGAACTTCCACAACACTTGTCTGTGGATTTTAATTCATTGGAAATTGTATTCCCTACCCACTTTCAGCTACCTATTTGTTATGAAATTGGTAAGGATCTTTTGACCTCTCGTCGACAGAATAATTCCATTCACATATCCGATCATATTCATGAGTGGAGGAGATGTAGAAGGTTGATAAAAGATTTTATTATAGAAAAATTGTTAGTTGAATGGTTGACTAAATTATTGGTTCCTCCTATTTCCCATGATGTGGCTATGGGTGGTGTCGTTAGAGAAGAGCAGGATATTAGTCGGGATAAATATTTGGACTTAGTTTATTCTCACTCTAGAAATTTCTATGATTTTGACCTCATGCTCCTCGTCCTAGTATCGATCCCTCCAAGCCACATGTTGAGACTCCTATATATGGTGTAGTAGGTTTAATCCAACCACTGTCCACAACGAAACCAGTTAAGCATCAGATTTCTTCTACTGCTACTTATTCTTCTCCTAATATTTTTGTTGAGGTGAAGTCTATCCAATATTCAGAAGCACCCACTAATAAGAACAAAGTTAGGGGTAAAAATAATAAATCTAGAAATCGGAAGGAGAATCCTAAGACCACAACTCGAGAGAACAAATCAAAACCCAAACGGAAGGATAAGTACTACTATCTATTGTGTGGAGGTGATCGCTTCATGAAAGAGTTCCCCCGACATGAAGAGGTTAGTAAAAATTTGAAAAATAATCCCACAACAGCAATGTTGATTGACCCTTTCGCATTCCAGCAGCATTTACTTGATCATACCTATTTGCATGGATCCTCTTCCTCCATCAAGGAAATCATAATGATGTCTACCGAGACTGTTTCTTCGACCACACAAAGTTAGACATATGATAAACCTACTAAGAAGAAAGATGAAGATTCCTATCCTGAGAAGACTCCTACTTCTAACCATTCTCCTCCACCTCCATATAATGGCCCTCTTACTATTGATAAACCTAGTTTTGACACAATTTTGCGCCCACCCTAGAGTACCATCCAAAAGTTAGTTTTTAATCCAAGTGCTTGAGCTTCCCAATTTTACAATATTGTTGAATATTTAGCTTAAGAACCTTGCACCATATCTACATTGGAAGTACTCCAAATATTCCCTACACAGTGTAAAAGCTTGTTGTCAACTCTAGGAGCCTTAGATACAGAGAATTACATTATGATCACTTTTAACATGGAGAATTAGAAATGAAGGTTGTCCCACCAAATTGCATTTCAAATTGTGACTAGGGTGGTAGGTAGGATGTCAGAACCCCAAAAATTCTGAAAAATTTAAAATTTTTAAAATAGCATAATTCTCATTAAATGCAGTCATTAACTGTTTGATTAGTTTTAAGTTACTAGAATTGTAACTGAATGATCCTTTGATTATACTTAACTTTGAAGAATAGTTTTTTTTTTTTTTTTTCAGTTTCTGATTGTTTTCTGTTTGATACCACAAGGTGGGTTTGTCAGGAAGGACTAGGCTTACTTAGCTTTTGAGCTAACGTAGTAGTTTTCTTCTCTTACAGATATACAGGTAAAAAAAAATACGGGTCGCTACTAACAAATCTTGAAAGTTTACAAACGATTTGCTGTATATAAAATAT
Source organism: Pseudotsuga menziesii (assembly GCA_001517045.1). Taxonomy (NCBI): domain Eukaryota; kingdom Viridiplantae; phylum Streptophyta; class Pinopsida; order Pinales; family Pinaceae; genus Pseudotsuga; species Pseudotsuga menziesii. Next base: position 48,983 of record LPNX010630563.1, read on the forward strand.
TTAGTGAAAGTACATACATGCTAGACAGATTTACCAGGCTTTTAAAGGTAAAGCTTTTACTAAGTTTTCTTTTGAGTTCTATTGCTAAAGAATTGAATTCTACTCATAAAGATGGCAGTTAAAATCTCTATCCAGGGAACATGTTTTAACAATTCTACAGAGTACAAAACCATTAAATGTTCATACTGAAAGTAAGTGTAAAATGCAATAATTATTTCTTTACTAGCAGCTAGCATGGTAGAAAATTACAACATCAAATATTTCATTCTATTATTCATAGTTACTGTAACATGCCATGTTTAGATTGCAACGTGTTCATATTTGCAACTGTAGTTGTAAATGATAAGATATTTCAAGTATCGACCTATACCTTTCTTACTTTAAGAATTTACAAGTTTATTGTTTGATACAAGTCTTCCCTTAATATTTTAAGGATTTGCATTGTTTTGGAATGCTACTTCTATTTCCATGATTGATATTTGGATAAAAACCAAAAACACCTTTAGAATCAGTCCTAGATTTATTATATTTAAACCCAATTACGAGTTTTCAAGGCTATACGATCAAACAAGGAAGGTTAACTTACCCAAGCTTCTTATCACATATTAACTTATAAAATATTTGAAAAGCTTGAGCTTAGAAATGACAAAAGTCTAATTGTCACAACAAAGATTCTAAGACTACTAAAAGTTTTTTATTCTATTAGCAAGCATCAAGGATAAGGACTAGAGTAAACCATAATAAAAATAGATGGATCACATAAATTGATTACCACAAGTTATTGACTTTAAAAAAAATGTTATGTCTTTACCTTCATTTGAAAACTAAGGCACTTAGCAATATAGTTGTAGATTTATAAATAATTACACCACAACATTACTCCATTACTCTTATAACTTCTTACAACTAAAACAATTCTCCAAACTTAATGTGTACGAGATTAACAATGAACAAAATCTATAATGCAATGTTTTATAAGCATTATTCTAATGTTACGTGGTTGAAATTATATTGCAGGTGATACTATGGTATATCGAACCTTATGGGATCTTCGTGCTATGATTTGGTATGTAAAATCATTCAATGGTGATTTGTCATGGAACTTTAGAGCTCAAACCCACTGCATGGAAAGTATTAAAAGTAATATGTGGTCTCTTCTCAGCTATGCATTGGCATTTTAAAACGGTTGACCCAACCCTAGTCGTCATTTCTCCTTTGCCTTCGGGCCTTCGGCCGCTCTGCAAACCCTCCTGGTCCATTTTGCTATTGCGTTGTCTGTTAGCAGTCCCTATGATCCTCCAGCTCTTCGTGAGCTCATCTACTGCACTGTGTGGTAGGTTAAGGTGTTGAATAGCTCATTGTTGTCAGCTGAAAGTTGTTGTTTTCTTAGGGTTTCTCCCTCGGCATCCATTGTCGAACCTGTCATTGTAAATGTGCATCGCCTCAACTTGATATTGTAAATATCCTCCATCGTGATAGGTATCCTTAGCTCCAGTGAGCTCATTCTTCTCTGAGGCAAGATAAGGGTTTACCCTTCCTTCTGCTCATGGTTGTCGTGCTGTTCGTCGGTGGCCACATCTCTATCAAACTCCAAGGTAAGTTACAGGTTGTTTCTTTCACTTTCCAATTCAAGTATTAGCCTAACCATTACATTCAATGATGAAGTTATAAATATTAAGTTGTTCCTTTGTTGTAGGGTCGGTCTCCTCCTCGTGGCATGGAAGACGCCAGACTTCAACAGTTGGCTTTCATCGGTAACCCTGGTTTCATCCATGGCGTTCCCTCCTTGCTGGTTTTTAGGGCAGTTAAGAAGTTGACATTGAGAGGTGTGACCCTCGTGGTTACCTTGGTTCTGTTTAGTCTTATTATACTGTAGGGTAAAATGAATTTAGTAGGAGAAAACCCTATGCTATGTGAGGGTGTTACGGCTTAGGCCGAGGTTGTAAATAATAGTTTTCTTTTGTGATTTTAAGTTCTGTATATAAAAAAAGAATAACTGGGCTGTAAGCCTATATGTGGAAGAGGTTACAACCTCAACTTCATGTCTTTACTGTACTCTTGAATATACAGGGTTTTTCGCCCTAAGTTTATAATATAAGATAATATATTGTTTTTCTGTATCTCTTGGTTTGTATTACCGCATACATTTTTAAATTATGTACTGTGTAAGAATAATTTGAGATACAGGCTTATGATAGCTTTAATTTGTTGATTTATACTACGGCCGTAAATAAAAATATTGTCTTATCCTTATACTTGTTATTTACTTGCATAAGTTGGATCTATAGGGTTAAACCCTAATTTGACAGTGTGAGAATAAGCACAATTTCTTATTCTAATGTTATAAGTTAAAAGTAATCTCTATTTGAACTGTAGAGTTATTAATTGTTTTACAATAAGGGTTCTGCTATTCTGCTATTGCTTACTACATTTTTATATACTTGATGGATTTCTAAAAATACTTTCTTTTATGAAACTATAATCAGGGTTTCTGTACCTGAGTTATAGATTGCCTTACTTGTTATGTTTAACATTATTAAGTGATAAACATCGGGTTGATACCCTTCTATTATATAAGTTCTTAATATTTTGTTTTTAATTTATTTAAAACATATTTATAGATAATAACAAGTTACCTTGTATTACATAGATCACATTTGGCTCAGCATTAGAATAAAAACAATAAGGACTTTACATTCTTACTTTATTGTATTTAAAGTTATTTAATACAGTTTATTTACCTTACATTACAGATAGTATAAATATCTTCAGTTTGTAAATAATGTAACATATACATTCCTGAAGTTACTTAATGGTAATACTCCTGTATATAAAAATTAATTTATTGTTATTAAAAGAATAAAGGTATTATCTCTTCTGAGAGTATCTATGTTTCCATGGTTAATATATAGATTAATCTATAGCATTCTATTATTAGTTCTTATACCAATTATGCTAAGCACTAAATAAAGTTCTATAAATATATAGTTAAACTGTTTAGTTATGATACCTGTTTATATATATAAAACCCATACAATACTACTTAAGTTTTATCTCATATACTTATATATAAATTCATATGTATATAATAACATTGAGTTACCATCTAAGAAATATGTTAACAACTCTGTAATCTATTTGAGCTCAATCGAATAAAAGAAGATTTAGTAATTAAATGATTTCAACATTAACCAAACATACAGGCTAACACAACTATATTTTAGCGGTAGAATGTAACAATATGTAATTAATCCTACTATTAGTGTTGTCTTTCCAGTAGATAAAAGTTAGGTTCTTTCAAACTGGAAGAAGAACAAATATAAGGTTTAAAACAACAGGTATACATAGTCTATCTTTTTCTTTATTACAACTAGCAAAATCTTCCATCTGTTCTTAATAGATTTAATTAGTATGAAATACAGTACGAGCGAACAATTTTTATCTATGTGCATAAACAACTGTTAGTAAAACAAAAAATGTCTTCTGATGATAAGTGAAGAATCCAATCTACTATTTTACTATCTCATCATACTATCTTTTTATAATTTTTTCCCCTGCGCTAGAGTACTATCTGGTAAAACCCAGATGTGGAAAAACACAGTGGGTCATTATTTCTCATAAACAGATTCTAATACTGATGAAATAATAACATCTAATTCACTAAACCAGTAAAACATTCATATCATAACATTCTACCATTTACAATTTATTAAAACATAGACAGTCAAGTGTTAGAACATGTTTAAGATGTGGACAACAACAGCAATGGGAGGCCGTTCCTCCCTACCAACTCCTGGAGAGCACTCAGACAGCGAATCCTCAGGACCCCCGAGCTTGCTCTGGTCACCCTGGTTGGAACTAGGTGCAGCAAAATCAGATACTAGTCTTCAACCTCAGTATTACTCCAGAACTTAAAAGTAAGTTCTCCCAGCTAACAAGCTGTAATAATCAAGTTACTGCAACAATCCTCTCAAAACAACTTCCTTACTAATTTTCCCTCTTTCCTCAATGAATTTCCTAAATAACATTCACCTGAATGAATTCTCTCTGGAAAAATATCTGAGCAGCCCCCAGCTCTCTTCATTGAGTACTTTTAAAAGATTGCCTAGGTCTTTTTGGGTTAATTGTCATTTAATGAGCCACCTACTCTGATCCCACTTTCTTGGGGGATCATGACCCCAGATATAGGGAAGTTGCCACTTGCAACTTAGGAAGTATTTGAGGATGCTGCCACTTGTCTTTTTCCCTCCACCTAGTTCCATCCACCAGTTTGACCAGTAACCTCTTTTTAACAGCTCTCCCATGCTGTTTTCTCCACAATTTATTTATTAATAATAAAATATTCTGAATTTACATTCCATTTTTGTTGACTCTGCTAATTCATCAATTCCTACTTAGCATTAATTTTATCATAATGTCTCAGGAATATAATAAAACAATTAACATTATTTTACAAAATTGGGGTATGTGACATACACACCCCCTTAAAATGTAATATCATCCTTGATGTTACTTGTTCTTCATCCTCTGCAACCTCCTGGAACAGATTCGAGTATGCCTCCCGCATCTTACTTTCCAGTTCCCAGGTTTCTTCTTCAGGACTAAGGTGCTTCCATTGCACCTTCAACTGTCCAATTGTATGGTCCCACAGAGTAATTTCCCTCCTCCCGAGGATACAGTCCGGTTCCACCAGAACTTCTCCTTCTGGTTCCACCTGTACAGCATTCCAATCAATTACATGAGTAGCATCATGAACATACTTTTTCAGAACATAAATATGAAAAGCATTATGCACTTTTAAGTTAGGTGGTAACTCTAACTGATATGCAACTTGACCAATTCTGGATAAAATTTCAAACGGACCACAGTAACGTGGTGCTAGTTTTGCACAACTCCCCAGTCTTAGGGAGATTTTCTTTGGTCTTCCCTTTATGAACACATGCTCACCCACCTAGAAATCTTTGGGAGTTCTTTTCAAATCCGCTTGGCTCTTTTGTTGATCCTGAGCTACTTTCAAATTTTCCTACACTTGTTTTACAATCTTTTCCATTTCCTTCAATAATTCAGGTCCTAACACCAATCTATCTACTGTATTATTCCAGGAGATAGGAGTGTTACATTTACGCCCATACATAATTTCAAATGGGCTGAACTTAGCTGATGATTGATAATTATTATTGTATGCAAATTCTGCTAAATGCAAGTAATCCTCCCACTTACCTGGCTGATTCTTAACATATATTCTTAATACATCTTCCAGCACTTGATTCACTCTTTCTATCTGTCCGTCCGTTTGGGAATGGAAAGAGGTGCTGAAATTCAGTGTTGTGTTTAAGCCCTTAAACAAAGACCTCCAAAAATTCCCTGTGAATTTAGGATCCCTGTCTGAAATGATAACCTTAGGTACTCCATGTAACCTAAAAATATGCTTTAGAAATATATTAGCTATATTGGCAGCCTTGTAAGTAGTCTTGACAGGAATGAAGTGTGATGCTTTACTTAACTTGTCCACCACCACCATGATTGAATCATTCTGATTTTGATTTCTAGGCAATCCGGTAATGAAATCCACGCTGATTATTTCCCATTTCCAACTAGGAATAGGTAAAGGTTGCAGTAAACCAGCTGGATGTTGGTGTTCTGTTTTCACTTGTTGACAGTCCAAACATCTAGCTATATACTCAGCTACTTCGGATTTCATATTAGGCTAGAAATATTCTTTTCTTAACATGGTGACAGTCTTTTGGTAGCCTGGATATCCTGAGTAAGGGGTTTTATGAACTTCATCCAGAATCAACAATTTAACCTTAGGCACATTAGGCACATACAGTTTGTCCTTCAACAATAAAAATACATCTTTATTTAGACTATAACCTTTTATTAAACTTTCTGTAGGTTCTTCTTTAACTGTAACTTGAATTTTTTTATAAATTTCATCTTGTTTTATTCCTTCCATCAGCTGCTCATTTAAATCAGAAGCATAAGTGCTGATTGCTGCTGTAAAATTCAGCTTTGCGTTTCTACTTAAAGCATCAGCCACTTTATTTTATTTTCCTTTTATGTGTTGAATTTCGAAATCGTATTCACTCAAGAAGGCTAACCACCTTGCTTGTCTTGCATTTAAGTTGGGCTGATCTAAAAGGTATTTCAGACCTTTATTATCAGTCATTAAAATAAACTTTCTGCCTATTAAGTGGTGTTGCCACATTTTTAAGGCGTGAATTACAGCAGCAAGTTCTAAATCATAAGTTGCATAATTTTTTTCATGGATTTTTAATTTCCTGGACTCATAGGCAATGACATGCCCTTCTTGAGTCAGCACACCTCCTAAACCATCATTACAAGCATCGGTGCACACCATGAAATCCTTATTAGGTCTGCTATTCTTAGAATAGGCGCAGTTGTTAATAAAGTTTTTAATTTCTTAAAGCTTTCTTCACATTTTAAGTTCCAATCGAATTTCTTGCCTTTCTTTTGCAAGGAAGTAATTGGATTAGCTATTCTTGAAAATCCTTCTATGAATATCCGGTAGTAACTGGTAATTCCCATAAATGACCTAACATCTGTTATGTCCTTTGGAACTGGCCAATCTTCGATTGCCTGAATCTTTTCAGGATCCACTGAAATCCCTTCCTTAGTCACTACGTGACCTAAGTACTGGATTTCATCCTTAAAGAAATCACACTTGTTGAACTTCACAAAGGGTTGTTGCTCTCGCAGCTCTTGTAAGACTATCCGTAAGTGCTCCTTATGTTCCGCTTCATTTTTAGAATAAATTAAAATGTCATCGATAAATACGACAACAAACATATCTAAATATTTATGCATTATATTATTCATTAGACACATAAAGACAGCTGGGGCATTAGTAATCCCAAATGGCATTACGACAAATTCGTAATGTCCATACCTTGTTCTAAAGGCTGTCTTGAAAATGTCCTCATCTTTAATTCTTACTTGATGATATCATGATCTCAGGTCTATCTTGGAGAACATCGTAGCTCCACGTAGCTGATCAAATAGATCATCTATGTGGGGCAACGGATATCTGTTCTTAATTGTCATCTTATTTAGTTGACGGTAATCTATGCATAGTTGCATAGTTCCGTCTTTCTTTTTGACAAATATTACTGGTGCTCCCCAAGGGGACACACTAGGTTGAATGTACTTCTTTTCTATTAATTCCTTTAACTATGATTTTAATTCATTAAGTTCTAAAATATTCATACGATATGGAGCCTTCGAGCTAGGTACAACACCTGGTACCAGCTCAATAGTGAAATCCAGTTCCCTCCTAGGAGGTAATCCTAGAATTTCCTCTGGAAAAACATCAATAAATTCGTTTAAAACAGGAATGTCCTCAATTTTTATTTTATCTTTTTCAGATTTACTTGCCTCATCTGTAATAGTTATAGCATAGGCTTTGCACCCTTTCCTGACTGGTCTTTTAAGTTGTAAGGAAGAAATCTACCTCATTACAGTTTTCCTAGGAATACCTTTAACTGTTACTGGTTGTTCATTATTATTTACACACGTAAAGGTTTTATCAAAACAGTTTAAAACTACCTTGTGATGTTCTAACCAATCCATACCAATCAGTAATTCATACGAGCCAAGTGGTAGAACATTTAACTTAATAGTAGTTTTAAAATCATTCATAACTAAAGCACATTCTTTCACATAGCAGGTTACTTTCCTTTTTTCCCCAGTGGCTAATTGAACTAACCAAGAGTTATCAAACTTTTCAACAGTCAAATTACACTTTTCTACTATCTGAGGTGAAATGTAACTAAGACTAGCTCCTGGATCTATTAAAATAGTTACGGGGGTTTTGTTAACCATACCTTCTACTTCCACCATGGAAGTCTGATAATCAGCTTGGCAGTTCTCCAATGCTGCATTGATTCTGGGCATAGTCCTTGCAAATTCTCCAACAGTCATTTCATCCTGCACAGTATGAATATTTCTGTTTGGATTTTTTCATTTTGGGAAGACCGAAGCATAGTGCGGGCCATTGCACTCCCAGCACTTAACAAGCTCCTTCCGTTTAAAATTATTAGTGAAATTTCCATGATTTTTTGAAGCTTCCTTGCCCTTGAAGTTATTGGAATTATTAGAATTATTAGAAGCACCATTTCTGTTTCCCTGGAAGTTCTTACCATTAGAATGATTTTTGTTCTTATTATTCCTGAAATTTTTATGGGGTACAAACTCCTTTTTCTTGAACTCAGGCTGATTACTGTTCTTTTTAGCCTTCTAGTTGGCTATACCTTCCTTATTTTTGTTCTGTTCAAAATAGAAATTTGCCTTCCTCGTAGCTTCTTCCAGAGTCTTAGGGTTATCATACTCGATTCTGTCCTTGATATGATATGGTAGACAGCTGAGAAACCGTTGTACTTTAGGTTTCTCATCAACTAAATAAGGCACATACCTTAACAAACTTAAAAATTTGTTGTTTAAGTCCTTCATAGTCATGGTTCCTAACTTTAACTCATAAAATTCTTTAGCCCTTTCTTCATAGTATTGTTCAGATAGAAATTTCTTCTTGAAGTACCTTTTAAAGGTACTCCAATTGACTTCTCTTTCTTTGATCCCCTTGACTCTTTTTAGATCTTGCCACCATATATATGCCTTTCCAGAGAGATTATAGATGGCCATTCTTGCCTTCAGCTGATTTGAATAGTTGTATATTTGAAAATATTTCCTCATCCCAGATAACCAGGACTCTACCTCTTCCCCTTTTTCAGTCTCTCCGTTGAAAGTTGGGGGATTTATTTTTGTAAACTCCCCGGAAATCTCTTCATATGGCCTGTACTTTTTCTTTCTCTTATACAACTCAGCCTCACTACTGTCACTAGTAGTGTAATAGCTTTATTGTTCCCTGAATCCTTCAGATGATGAACTACTTTCAGCTTTAGCCAATTTCATCTTTTTAAATCCTTTCTGATGGCTAGCTTCCTCAGATTCAGATGTTTTACTCCTCCCTTCTGTCTGGAATTTTTCTATCAAGATTTGGTTTAACTTCTCCCGAGTCTTTAATATCCCCTCGTTATCCTTCTTGACTGATTCCATTTCAGTCCTTAAATCCTTGATAGTTTGTATCAGTGCTGAAGAGTGAGCAGTTATCTCTTATAACAAAGGATCTCTATACATTTGTCTTGTCTCGGTGTTGGGAGACTCCTCCTCAGCATATTCCCCTAGCTTCTCCATACCTGCTTGTTAGATTCAGAAAAAGAAATTTTCTGCTTTTTACATAAAACAAAAATACAGGTTAGTACATTATTTTTACTGTCTTATGGAAACTAGTTGGGCCACATCAAGGCCTAGTATTTGAACCTGGCTCTGATACCACATGTCAGAACCCCAAAAATTCCGAAAATTTTAAAATTTTTAAAATAGCATAATTCTCATTAAATGCAGTCATTAACTGTTTGATTAGTTTTAAGTTACTAGAATTGTAACTGAATGATCCTTTGATTATACTTAACTTTGAAGAATAGTTTTTTTTTTTCAGTTTCTGATTGTTTTCTGTTTGATACCACAAGGTGGGTTAGTCATGAAGGACTGGGCTTACTTAGCTTCCGAGCTAACGCAACAGTTTTCTTCTCTTACAGATATACAGGTAAAAAAAAATACGGGTCACTGCTAACAAATCTCAAAAGTTTACAAACGATTTGCTGTATATAAAATATTTAGTGAAAGTACATACATGCTAGACAGATTTACCAGGCTTTTAAAGATAAAGATTTTACTAAGTTTTCTTTTGAGATCTATTTCTAAAGAATTGAATTCTACTCATAAAGATGGCAGTTAAAATCTCTATCAAGGGAACATGGTTTAACAATTCTACATAGTACGAAACCATTAAATGTTCATACTGAAAGTAAGTGTAAAATGCAATAATGATTTCTTTACTAGCAGCTAGCATGGTAGAAAATTACAACATCAAAGATTTAATTCTATTATTCATAGTTACTGTAACATGCCATGTTTAGATTGCAACATGTTCAGATTTGCAACTGTAGTTGTAAATGATAAGATATTTCAAGTATCGACCTATACCTTTCTTACTTTAAGCATTTACAAGTTTATTGTTTGATACAAGTCTTCCCTTAATATTTTAAGGATTTGCATTGTTTTGGAATGCTACTTCTATTTCCATGATTGATATTTGGATAAAAACCAAAAACACCTTTAGAATCAGTCCTAGATTTATTATATTTAAACCCAATTATGAGTTTTCAAGGCTATACGATCAAACAAGGAAGGTTAACTTACCCAAGCTGCTTATCACACATTAACTTATAAAATCTTTGAAAAGCTTGAGCTTAGAAATGACAAAAGTCTAATTGTCACAACAAAGATTCTAAGACTACTAAAAGGTTGTTATTCTATTAGCAAGCATCAAGGATAAGGACTAGAGTAAACCATAATCAAAATAGATGGATCACATAAATTGATTACCACAAGTTATTGACTTTAAAAAAAATGTTATGTCTTTACCTTCATTTGAAAACTAAGGCACTTGGAAATATAGTTGTAGATTTATAAACAATTACACCACAACCTTACTCCATTACTCTTATAACTTCTTACAACTAAAACAATTCTCCAAAATTAAGTATACGAGATTAACAATGAACAAAATCTATAATGCAATGTTTTATAAGCAGTATTCTAATGTTACATGGTTGAAATTATATCGCAGGTGATACTATGGTATATCGAACCTTACGTGATCTCTGTGCTATGATTTGGTTTGTAAAATCATTCAATGGTGATTTGTCATGGAACTTTAGAGCTCAAACCCACTGCATGGAAAGTATTAAAAGTAATGCATGGTCTCTTCTCAACCATGCATTGGCGTTTTAAAACGGTTGACCCTGGCAACCCTAGTCGTCATTTCTCCTTTTCCTTCGGGCCTACGGCCGCTCTGCAAACCCTCCTGGTCCATTTTGTTGTTACGTTGTCTGTTAGCAGTCCCTATGATGCTCCAGCTCTTCGTGAGCTCATCTACTACACTGTGTGGGAGGTTAAGGTGTTGAATAGCTCGTTGTTGCTGGCTGAAATTTGTTGTTTTCTTAGGGTTTCTCCCTTGGCATTCATTGTCAAACCTGTCATTGTAAATGTGCGTCGCCTCAACTTGATACTGTAAATATCCTCCATCGTGATAGGTATCCTTAGCTCTAGCGAGCTCATTCTTCTCTGAGGCGAGATAAGGGTTTACCCTTCCTTCTGCTCATGGTTGTCGTGCTGTTCGTCAGTGGTGACATCTCTATCAAACTCCAAGGTAAGTTATAGGTTGTTTCTTTCACTTTCCAATTCAAGTATTAGCCTAACCATTACATTCAATGATGAAGTTCTAAATATTAATTTGTTCCTTTGTTGCAGGGTCGGTCTCCTCCTCGTGGCGTGGACGACGCCATACTTCAAGAGTTGGCTTTCCCCAGTAATCCTGGTTTCATCCATGGCATTCCCTCCTTGCTGGTTTTTAGGGCAGTTAAGAAGTTGACTTTGAGAGGTGTGACCCTCCTGGTTACCTTGGTTCTGTTTAGTCTTATTATACTGCATGGTAAAATGAATTTAGCAGGAGAAACCCCTACACTATGTGAGGGTGTTACGGCTTAGGCCGAGGTTGTAAATAATAGTTTTCTTTTGGGATTTTAAGTTCTGTATATAAAAAAAAGAATAACTGGGCTGCAAGCCTTTCTGTGGAAGAGGTTACAACCTCAACTTCATGTCTTTACTATACTCTTGAATATACAGGGTTTTTCACCCTAAGTTTATAATATAATATAATATATTGTTTTTCTATATCTCTTGGTTTGTATTACCGCATACATTTTTAAATTATGTACTGTGTAGGAAATTTTTTGAGATACAGGCTTACGATAGCTTTAATTTGTCGATTTATACTACGGCCGTAAGTAAAAATATTGTCTTATCCTTATACTTATTATTTACTTGCATAAGTTGGATCTATAGGGTTAAACCCTAATTTGACAGTGTGAGAATAAGTACAGTTTCTTATTCTAATGTTATAAGTTAAAAAGTAAGCTCTATTTGAACTGTAGAGTTATTAATTGTTTTACAATAAGGGTTCTGCTATTCTGCTATTGCTTACTATAGTTTTATATACTTGATGGATTTCTAAAAATACTTTCTTTTATGAAACTATAATCAGGGTTTCTGTAGCTCAGTTATAGATTTCCTTACTTGTTATGTTTAACATTATTAAGCGATAAACATCGGGTTGATACCCTTCTGTTATATAAGTTCTTAATATATATTTTTTTCATTTATTTAAAACGTATTTATAGATAATAACAAGTTACCTTGTATTACAGAGATCACATTTGGCTCAGCATTAGAATAAAAACAATAATGACTTTACATTCTTACTTTATTGTATTTAAAGTTCTTTAATATAGTTTATTTACCTTACATTACAGATAGTATAAATATCTTCAGTTTGTAAATAATGTAACATATACATTCCTGAAGTTACTTAATGGTAATACTCTTGTATATAAAAATTAATTTATTGTTATTAAAACAATAAAGGTATTATATCTTCTGAGAGTATCTATGTTTCCATGGTTAAATTATAGATTAATCTATAACATTCTATTATTACTTCTTATACCATTTATGCTAAGTACTAAATAAAGTTCTATAAATATATAGTTAAACTGTTTAGTTATGATACCTGTTTATATATATAAAACCCATATAATACTACGTAAGTTTTATCTCATATACTTATATATAAATTCATATGTATATAATAACATTGAATTACCATCTAAGAAATATGTTATCAGCTCTCTAATCTATTTGAGCTCAATCGAATAAAAGAAGATTTAGTAATTAAATGATTTCAACCTTAACCAAACATACAGGCTAACACAACTAGATTTTAGGGGTAGAATCTAACAATATGTAATTACTCCTACTATTAGTGTTGTCTTTCTAGTATATAAAAGTTAGGTTCTTTCAAACTGGAAGAAGAACAAATATAAGGATTAAAACAACAGGTATACATAGTCTATCTTTTTCTTTATTACAACTAGCAAAATCTTCCATCTGTTCTTAATAGATTTAATTAGTATGAAATATAGTACGAGGGAAGATTTTTTATCTATGTGCATAAGCAACTGTTAGTAAAACAAATAATGTCTTCTGATGATAAGTGAAGAATCCAATCTACTATTTTACTATCTCATCATACTATATTTTTATAATTTTTGCCCCTGCGCTAGAGTACTATCTGGTAAAACCCAGATGTGGAAAAACATAGTGGGTCATTATTTCTCATCAACAGATTCTAATACTGATGGACTAATAACATCTAATTCACTAAACCAATAAAACATTCATATCATAACATTCTACCATTTACAGTTTATTAAAACATAGACAGTCAAGTGTTAGAACCTGTTTAAGCCGTGGACAACAACAGCAATGGGAGGCCGTTCCTCCCTACCAAATCATGGAGAGCACTCATATAGCGACTCCTCAAGACCCCCGAGCTTGCTCTGGTCACCCTGGCTAGAACTAGGTGCAGCAAAATCAGATACTAGTCTTCAAACTCAGTATTACTCCAGAACTTAACAGTAAGTTCTCCCAGCTAACAAGCTGTAATAATCAAGTTACTACAACAATCCTCTCAAAACAACTTCCTTACTGTTTTTCCCTCTTTCCTCAATGAATTTCCTGAATAACATTCACCTGAATGAATTCTCTCTGGAAAAATATCTGAGCAATCCCCAGCTCTCTTCATTGAGTACTTTTAAAAGATTGCCTAGGTCTTTTTGGGTTAATTGTCATTTAATGAGCCACCTGCTCTGATCCCACTTTCTTGGGGGATCATGACCCCAGATATAGGGAAGTTTCCACCTGCAACTTAGGAAGTATTTGAGGATGCTGCCACTTGTCTTTTTCCCTCCACCTAGTTCCATCCACCAGTTTGACCAGTAACCTCTTTTTAACAGCTCTCCCATGCTGTTGTCTCCATAATTTATTTATTAATAATAAAATATTCTGAATTTACATTCCATTTCTGTTGACTCTGCTGAGTCATCAATTCCTACTTAGCATTAATTTTATCATAATGTCTCAGGAATATAATAAAACAATTAACATTATTTTACAAAATTGGGGTATGTGACATAGGAAAGTTCATCGAATTGTATTGAACGAAGGAGTTTCCACCTCAGTTATATCTATGTCTTGTTGGAAATCCATTATCTCTCTTGAACTTAATTGGTCACCAACTACCTTGAAATACTTTTTCAGATGAGGATTCCGACCTCATGGATTGTTACCAGAATTATCTATCGAGCTGGGGGAAAATATTGTTTCTATACAATTATAAGTAGTCGATTCCTTGTTGGATTATAACTTGTTCTTGGGGAGAACTTGGTTTTATGCTATGGAAACTTTTGCCTCATCAATATTTCACACTCTCTAGTTCCCTCACAAGGGAAATATTGTAACCATTTATTAGCTTGATTATTGTTCACTTGATATCACGAACATCACGACAAACAATGTTCCTATGTTGGGGAAATCCCCTCCTCATTATCAATCCATAGGATTAGTACTTTTGAAATATTCATCCCTTATGGGAGTCTTTCCATCCACTAATTCCCCTCCTGTTACAGAATTTTCTATAGTTAACATGATATTATCTACTGTCGGGGAATGTCTAAAGGTAAAGAGATTGTTGAGGTACCTTCTCTAGGTCCTCCTGAAGCCCTATACAGTGCCATTCAAGTTACTTCTGATTAATACTGTGATGGACAACATCTAGTAGCATCATATCCCTACCATATACCCTATTGGATAGATTCCCCTTTGTCAATTCTGGATTATCTCTTACAAGATTTTTTGTCTGACGAGACTATCATGGAGATTATGAGTCCAGATGAATCGTTAAGGGAGGATCAACATCATAGATCTTATTTTCTCCCCAATGTCGATTCATTGGATTCATATTTTGTATCTCTTATCAGTTCTGATATTGTCGAGCATCCTCAAACACCTATGTTACTACAGGATGTTGATTCTGAATGGAATTTGTGCAACATCACTCAAACTATTCCCATCGACGTATCAGTGAAGCGAGGTATTTTTGAACAGATTCACGTTCACCATAACTGTTCAACATATGAAATTGAAGAATACCAATATATTTTTAAGGAATTTTGATATTTGTTTCCTATACTTACAAGGAAATGATGGGGATTGATCCATCCATCATCGTGCATGAGATCAATACTTATCAGATGGAAAAACCAGTTAGGAAAAAACTCATCTAGGTCCACTTAAGGAAAGATGCAGCCATAAAAGCTGGGGTTGAAAAACATTTGAAAGCTAGTTTCATTTATCTAGTTCCATTGACTGAGTGGGTGTCTAATATTGTTCATGCCTCCAAGAAGCATGGATCTATTAGGGTTTTCAATTATTTTAGGGGTCTAAATAAAGCTTTTCCAAAATACAACTTTTTGACCCCCCACATCAATCAAATCCTTGAGAACTATACTAGAAGTGTCATTTTTTCATTCATGGATGGCTTCTATGGCTACAATCATATTGAAAAACTACCCACCAACCAGCACAAAATGATATTCATTTTCCCACAGGGAACCTTTGGTTATCATAAGTTACCTTTTAGATTGAAAAATGTTGGATCTACTTTCCAATGAGAAATTTATTACACTTTTCAAGATATCAAGCACATCATAGAGATATATCTGGATGACCTACCCACTCCTTCAAAATGGAAAGAGGATCATTGAGGGCATATTAGGGACATTTTCCTTCGATGTCGTCATTATCACATTCGAATTAATCCACATAAGTGTGTCTTTTTTCTAGAAACTGAACTCCTTCTTGGATTTTTTGTTTCCAAAAGTGGTATATGGATTGACCCCTTAAAAATTGCTGCAATTGTGGCCTTACCACCTCCCACCTACATCCATGAACTCCAAAGTTTGCAAGGGAAGGAAAACTTTATTCGTCATTTTGTGTGCAATTTTGCAAAGAAAATGCATGGTTATATGTGTCTGTTGAAGAAGAAAATTCCCTTCATTTGGGATGATCAAGCTCAATGGGATTTTGATAATTTGAAACATGGTATCACACATTCTCCTATGATACACCCTTCTGATTATTCAAAATATTTTCTTCTTTCAATTGCTCCCTCCACTACTACCATTGGTATGGTTCTAGTGAAGGATGATTCGAACGGACAAGAACATGTGCTCTATTATCTTAGTAAGAGTCTCTAGAATTTGAATCTCACTACATGCATGTGGAGAAGTTAGATTTTTCTATGGTCATTGTTGTACAATGTTTTTGTCATTACATCCTACTTCGCACAACTACTGTTCTAGCAGATTAGAACCCCATGTATTACATCTTGACTCGGCGGGTGCTTTGGGGAAAATATTCTTGTTTGATCTTCATCCTCTAAGAATTTGACCTTGAATTAGATAAGGCCACCTCCAAGAAATCCCTAGTTTTTGTGGAATTGAGGTGTGACCTTCCATGTACTATCATGGAAACTGAGCCCAATGAATCATTCCTTGATGAGTTATTGTTCTTGATCAACACGAATGACCCATGGTATGGATATTTGATCATATATCTCCAAACTCAGAAATTTCAGCCTAATCTATATTGAGATTATTGTCGATGCATTCACCATCACATTAAGTATTATCTCATTCTTAATTACAACTTTTATTGACGTGATATTGATTATATTCTCCGACAACGTTTAACACATGATGAGGTTGAACAAGTCTTGAATGACTGCCACTCTGGAGCATATGGAAGTCAATTTTATGGGATGGATACAACTTAGAAAATCCTTTTCGCTAGTTACTTTTGGCCCTCGATCTTGTTATAATAATAAAACCATATTTACCTACCTTAGACATTAATTTTAATTATTTTTGTCTTATTACCTAGTTTCCTAGATTCCACACTATGCTAGTTGCCTTCTACAAATCCTAGAAGTCAACACATGCTAAAACTGATTCATGGAGCAGTTAAGAAACATACTAGAAACACAATTTAGCATGTTTGGTTTATTCCAGATCCTCCAAAGTGCATATCTACTTTTTCTAAAAGGCTTCCTGTTTTATTGAGATTTAAGGCAAAAGGAAAAGCTAGACTAGGTGTAGTTGACTTGTTTTTTTCCACATAATCCTCCCTCCTTTTCTCCTAATAAAAGAATGTATGAGTTTTCTTTCCATATCTCATTATCTTTCCTACTTTACTTAGGCAATTCATGATCATCTTGGTAGATTTGGAAACTACTTTATGCACCTATGGGGGATTTGACTAGATTTAGTAATCCTGCTTTTTGACCATTTAGAATGGCATCCTTATGCATTTTAATCTCTCATGAAATTATATATTGCAGCATCCTATTACTTCATAAGTTTGTCTATTGTACACTTATTGAATACAGATCATTGTTATGCTCCAATTTATGTCTCCTTTGGGGTGAATTTTTCATGTTTGATTAGCAATTTTGTGAGTGTAATTGTTCTATATATTGGGTTTAATTTCCACACGGTATCAGAGCCTTTGTAAATTGATTTATCTCCTTCATTATTTCTATTGCAGGTTCAATATCTTGACTGGCAGCGCATTCTGTTGACTGGAGGGAATAGTTTCTGAGCTATGGACCAATCTCAGAAGATCATCTTGACTCCATTCAATTTCTTTGAGTGGAAAGATAAGATGGAGATATTTTTGAGAGAAAAAGGTCTCTATAGGGTAACTATGGCACCAGAGGGAGATCCCAATTTAGTTACAGAGAAAATTAAATGGCACAATAGGAGGGATGATGCCTATGGTCTTTTGTGTCTGAGCATTTAAAGAGACGTCCTCTTCCATCTTGATGGATTGACATCACCTAATGAAGTGTGGGAAAAGATAGAAGATATTTTTGGAAATACAAATGATATGAGAGTACATCAAATCGAGAATGAACTGATATCCTTGAGTCCCAATAGCTTCGAGTCATTGCAACTCTACTTCTCCAAGTTTAAGGCCCTTGTTTTGCAGTTGAAACGGTGTGGGATCAAAAAGAAGGAAGGAGCAACTAGTTTTTGCCATATTTTCTAAGCTTGGTCCTGACTACTCAATATTTTTTTCAACCTTCCATGCCACCAATTTGACATCTTGAGGATGGAAGATGCCTAAGCTTGCAGAGTTCATGGAATCTCTCACACAGGAGCAAGATAAATTGGTGATGATGGACACCATCAAACCTTCCAAAGACTAGGATTTGGTTGTTGGAGATTCAAAGGTGGATTCAAAAAGCAAGATAAAAGCTAAAAATCTACCTGAGAAAAAGAGAGATAAGAACAAGTCTCAAGAGGAGCCCCATGGTTCCAACAAGAACCCCCAAAAGAAGAAGAGAAAAGGAGAAATAAGTAAGTGTGCATACTGCAGTAAGGGATATCATCCTGAGATCTATTGTATGAAAAATAAAATTGACATGTTAACCCAAGTCCTGGAGAAGAATAACATCTCTGTTCTTGATTGCTCAAAGAAGAGGGAAGGAAGATCAAATTCAAAGGACAGAGAGAGAGTACATGCCTTGGTTGCTGGCACATCAAGCTCACCTAGCTTCATCATAGACTCTGGAACTTCTAGAAATATGGTTGCAACAAAAGAGATATTATCCTCTCTTTCCATGTCGAAAGGTCCACCAATAGTTTTGGGAGATGAATCTCTCACTGATAGTTTGGGGAAGGGAAGGATTGATCTTGACCATGGTAAGTTCAATAATGTGTTGTATATTCCAGGTCTTGCCTCTAATATCTTGTTAGTGTATCAGATGAATCATACCGAGTCTCCAAAGAAGGTTATATTCTCCCCTTATGATGTTGAAATCACTGAGATTTCGAATGGTAAATTCATAGCAAAATGTGTTGTAGATCACACTTTGAAGGTATACAAGTTTTCCCATTTTATACCCTACTCAAACCCCTCTACTCTTCTGATTCATGCTAACGAAGCAAGCAAGATTTGTCATGAAATATTTATCCATCTTAACTACAAGTATCTTTTTTATTTGAGTGAAAAATATATGGTTATAGGGTTACCAAAGATCAAGTTTTCTAATGGATTATGTCAAGGTTGTATCCTAGGAAAACACCCAGAGCACAAGTATGAGAAATCTAGTCATGAGAGAACCTTTGCACCTCTTAAGATGATCCACAGTGATGTTTCCGGTCCATTCCCTCATATGTCCATGATTCAAGACAAATATGCACTAACCTTAATAGATGACTTTTCTAGGTCTTGTTGGGTTTACTTCCTAAAGCATAAGTCTAAAGTTTCAACCTCTTCAAAGTCTTTAGAGCCTTGGTTTAAAACTAGTCTAGGAGGAAAATGAAGATCCTCACATCTGACAATGGTGGTGATTATGTCAAGTATGAGTTCATTTAGTATTGTAAAGATGCAGGTATTCAGATGCAACATTCAATCCCTTGCACACCACAACAAAATAGTGTTGCTGAGAGAAAGAACAGATGACTGAAGGAGATGGAAACCTGCATGATGGAGGCTAAGACTTTGCCACCAAATTTTTGGGCCAAGGCTATAAAATATGCATCCTACTTCCAAAATATGGTTCCTCATAATCAGCTTTATGTTATGACTCCTTTCGAATCTTGGAGTGGGCACAAGCCAGATGTGACCCATTTCAGGATTTTTGGCTCAAAGGCTTGGGCTAGAATTCCAACTGAAAAGAGGAAGGATTTGTAGCCCCAAAGCCAAGAGTACATATTTTTTGGGTATTCTAAAGATTCAAAAGGGTACAATCTGATCAACTTGATCGCTAACAAATATTTCATTGAAAGAAGTGTTCAGTTCCAAGTAGAGCCTTTAGTAGCAGTTGAAGTTGGAGAGTCTTCTTCAGCACCATATCCATTGATTGTAAGTGGAGATATTAATGAGTTTTCTGATTCTGATATGTATGATAATTATGATTTGATTGCAGATCCTAAAAGTCTTACAATACCAAAATGGGCATCAAATACCTTTCATGCAGCTAGGGAACTAGCTGGAACTCCTAGTGACACTAGGAGGACTATATCTCAATTTGAGAGTACCATTTGTGTGAAAGATCCTCTATTTGATGATAAGTAATATATAATGGTTGAATCATATCCAAAGACATATGAATATGTATCAGATGATCCAATATTGAAACCAGCCATAAAACAAGAATTCAGCTCGCTCCAGAGGAACAACACTTGTGAACTAGTTGATCTTCCACCAGGGAGGAAGCTAGTTCAATGTAAGTGGGTTTTCAAGACTAAGTTTGCTGCTGATGGTTAAACTTTTAAATATAAGGAAATATTGGTATCCAAGGGCTACTCACAAGTATGTGGTATTGACTACAATGAAACCTTTGCACCAGTGGAAAAGATGGACTCCATAAGGCTAGCTCTAACTATTGCAACTTTGAAGCAGTGGGAGGTACATCACATGGATGTGAAGTGTGATTTCCTAAATGGAGATATCTATTAAGAGATTTACATGCAGCAACCTGATTGGTTTTTTTCTTATCCATATTTAGTGTGCAGGTTAAATAAATCATTGTATGGGCTCAAGCAAGCCCCCAGGGCTTGGTATGCCAAGATTGATGGCTTTTTGCTATCACTGAGTTTTGTTCAATGCAAGTATGATCCTAATGTCTATTTGAAGCTGATTTATGGTTATTTTATGATTATTTTCTTGTATGTGGATGACCTTCTAATTACAAAAATTCAAATAAAGAGATTGCCTCCTTGAAGGATGCAATGAACCATGCATTTTCCATGACAGATTTGGGAGTGTTGAGCCAATTCTTGGGTCTCGAAATTGCTCAATCCCAACATGGAATCAAATTAAATCAATACAAGTATGCTCTAGATCTACTGAACAAGTTAACCATGAAATATTGCAAGCCAAGCAAGAGTCCCTTCGTTTCATAAGTTAAGCTTGAAGAAGCAGGAAGCAGGTTCTTCTCCTATGGTAAATAATACATTGTATAGGTAGTTGATAGGGTGTTTGATTTATCTTACACACACTTGACCTGATATATCTTATGAAATTAGTGTGGCTTCGAGATACATGGATCAGCCTCATGAGATCCATTGGAGAGAAGCCAAAAGGATCCTAAATTTTGTTCAAGGAACAAGAACTCATGGGATCTTCTACAAAGCAAAATCGGATCTTTATTTGATTGGGTTTACTGACAATGATTGGGCAGGTGACAACACCTATCAAAATTCTACATCAAGATATGTGTTCATGCTTGTAGAAGGACCAATCATCTAGTCAAGAAAGAAGTAGAGTGCCATAGCACTCTCATCTACCATAGCACTATCATCTACAGAAGCAGAGTATAAAGGAGTTGTAAATGCAACAACTCAATTTTTGTGGTTGCAGGGGATACTTGGAGAATGTGGTTTCGAATCAGATTTTTCAAATATTATCTATTGTGATAATCAGAGCACCATTCGAATTTGCAACGATCCATTTCAGAGACAACAAAATAAGCACATTGAGATCCATATGCATTACATTAGACAGCTTGTGCATGATGATACCATTGATCTACTCTTATGTGAATCTTGAGAACAAGTAGCAAACATCTTCACAATTTTTTTTTGTGATAAGACCTTCAGCAATCTCAAATCACTACTGGGGATTGCTGATCATGCTGTGAAGCATTATTGATGACAAGATTTCCAAAAATTTTGTTTTTCCTGTCCATGTTTAAGGGAGGATTTTCCCACTAGGTTTTTTCCTCTTTCCTTGGTTGTATGGACAAGCAGTATGTAATGGGTGACTAAGACATTTTTCTAGGACCTATATTTTTCTGATATTTACTCATAAATTTAGGCTTAAGGGCGGGTGTTAGAATAATCAACACATAGTTACCTACCTTAGACATTAATTTTAATTATTTTTGTCTTATTACCTAGTTTCCTAGATTCCACACTATGCTAGTTACCTTCTACAAGTCTTAGAAGTCAACACATGATAAAACTGAGTCATGGAGCACTTGGGAAACATATTGGAAACCTAATTTAGCATTTATGCTTTATTCCAGATCCTCCAAAGTGCATATGTGCTTTTTTTGAGAAGATTCATGTTTTATTGAGATTTAAGGCAAAAGGAAAAGCTAGACTAGGTGTAGTTGACTTGTTTTTTTCCCACATCATCGTCCCTTCTTTTCTACTAATAAAATAATTTATGAGTTTTCTTTCCATTTCTCATTATATTTTCTACTCGACTTAGCCAATTCGTGAGCATCTTGGTAGATTTGGAAACTGCTTTACGCACCTATGGGGGATTTGACTAGATTTAGTAAGCTTGCTTTTTTACCATCGAATGACATCCTTATGCATTCAAATCTCTCATGTAATTATATATTGCAGCATCCTTTTACTTCATAAGGTTGGCTATTGTACAATTATTGAATACAGATCAGTGTTATGCTCCAATTTCAGTCTCCTTTGGTGTGAATTTTGCATGTTTGATTAACAATTTTGTGAGTGTAATTGTTCTATCTCTTGCG
This sequence comes from Pseudotsuga menziesii, assembly GCA_001517045.1. NCBI lineage: Eukaryota > Viridiplantae > Streptophyta > Pinopsida > Pinales > Pinaceae > Pseudotsuga > Pseudotsuga menziesii. The sequence continues at coordinate 71,586 of LPNX010630563.1, forward strand.
TTCAATTTCCATGAATCTTTAAATATTTCCATGAACCAGTCAAAAAGTGCCCAATATATCAGCATTTTTATCTAAAAAAGGAAGACCCACCTTTCTCAATTACACCCGATAATGTCCATTGGCCCTTTTTCCAAATGGGGAATAAATTTCATAGATTGTAAGCATACCTCAGTCAGAAGGAATAGTTACATCATAGAAGCTATGTATTATTGCATGAAATGGGCTGAGGCAATGCCTACATATTCCAAGGATGGTAATTTTTCCACCCTCTTTTTGTTTAAGCATGTCATCACTAGGTTTGGGGTTCCCAAGAATATAGTGACTGATCAAAGATCTCATTTCCATAATTAGGTGATGGTCTAGACCTAAGTACTAAGTTGGATTTCCATCATGAAAAATAAAACGCACACTATCCACAAGCTAATGTCCAAGTTGAATCCATTAACAAGGTCCTTGAGACCATTCTTCATAGGATGTTTGGGGATCACATGTCAAATTGGAATTCGACTCTATTATCGACACTATGGGCCTATAGAACTTCCATTAAAACAACAATCAGTTTCACAACTTTCTAGTTGGTCTATGAACTAGAAGTTGTTTTACCTATTGAATATGAGATTCTATCACTAAAACTATCTGTTGAGCTTCCACCCAACACGTCAACCAAGGAAGAAAGTTTTATTTATCTAACTAACCTTAACGAGACAAGCAAAGATGTTTACTTGGCTAATGAGTTGCATAAGAAATGAGTCAAGGCTTAATATGATAAATCTGTTCAACCAAGGGTCTTTAATGAAGGATAAATTGTTCTAATTTACAATAAAAAACATGTTAAATTGGGGAAATAGAAGCTGGAATCAATGTGTTATGGACTCTATATCATTAGAAAAGTCTTCGAAAAGGGGGCCTATGAACTAGTAGACTATGATGGAATACCTTTCGAGAAATCTCACAATGGGATGCACCTAGAAAGGTACTATTAATAGGTCATATTGCACTAATACATTCTATATGTATATGTGTGTGTATGTGTGTGTGTGTGTGTATTGAATTTTAGTGTGGTTTTAGTTTTGTTTTGGTACTTGTCCAACACTGGTTATGCCATGTTATGATTTAAATTTTGCAGATGACTGCTATGATTTTGCTGACGATGCTAGCTGCCATACCCTAAATCTTGCTTTAGTAGCATGGTTGCTTTATTCCCAAGCTGACGACCTAGTGATTTCAGGGGGATTATACCTAGAAATTGCTACCAACAATATCATTGAATATCATGTAGTGATAGGGTTTTTAAACAAGGCTTCATCTCCTGAAACCAGTCACCTGGTTTCCTTTTTAGACTCTGAGGTCTTGGTTTCTCAATTGAACCATGTTTATGCCATTAAAAACCAAGTACTTCTTCATCTTTTTCAAAGAGTACATTTACTAGAGACGTCATTTGTGAATCTATTTCTTACCAACACATTCCAATATCATACAAATAAATTGTCAATTCCCTAGCTAATTACATGCTATATTGGCATATTTCCCATTCTTGATACATTGATCAGAAAATAACATGAAATATTGTAAATAAGCAGTAATAAGACAAAATCCATGTAAAAAATACCCCATCACCAAATCATGTGATCCGCAAAGGATGAGTCTCTCTATATATAAAGAGTGTTTTACAAAAAAGTGGTCTCAAGACCTGTACTAAATCCTACTAGATTTCAACAATACAAAATAAAAAAATAATGAAGGTACTAGATTTCAATGTATACATCCTACCTATCCCTAATGGTGCTTGTGGTAACACATGATATCCATCTCTAATCTATGGTGCAAGCAACCAAACCGACCATACACACTAGTTGTCTACCTTCGAAACCTCCTTGGGAGGTCGTCTACTAAGATGTCTGGAATATCAAGTGTGATCATATTGAGGTTTTCCTCAAGCTCGGTCATCTCATCATCTTCATGGTGCACAAAGAATGAACCATCTCGCTTCTTGATAGGAGATGATCCTCTGGGCCTTGTCATCTCTACATCTTCATAGTAGGAACTATGTCTTAGTATCACTTAATAAAATTCATAAAATACATGAAAAACAAAAAAACATGAATATATTAATTTCATACTCACTCAGGTTCCCCCACTTCTCATCCCATGTAATGGTAGGTATGTGTCTCCTATGAAGTTCGTTCTTGCATATTCATAATTCTCAACCATGAGGAGTTGGTCATCCAACTAGTGAAGGAAAGAGGCCATGTACTTCACTCTAGGTCCTTTTCCGCCATGGTGGGACATCACCTCTACCCACCTGACCATACATGGGTCTCCTTATATAATATATGTAAAGACCTCCTGTGACCTCAGTAATGGGACTCACTCTAGGAAAAATGACGTCAATATTGTGCCATACCCAAATTTATTTATCTCTCCATGGAGACACTTGGTGAGTTGTTTCTTGAAAGTGCCCAACAAAGCCTCTAACTAGTTGAATATAGTTGAGGCCATAGCTTCCAAGGCATACAACATGTGTGCCCTAGACTCTTGGTGAGCCCCCTAGCTACAGGAAATGTGTTGCATAATGAACAAGACTGTCTATAGGGATAGATCCATCACACCTTGATGGAAATTTTATTCCCACTCATTTTTGTGCCCAAAAAGCAATAATGGTGAATCATCCCCTGGGTTGTAATGTCCCTATCACGAGGACCATCCAATGAAATAGGAACCCCTCACTTAGATAATTCGGTTAGGAAGTAAATATTTTCCCCTTCCACTGTCAAAATATGAGCACCAACCTTAAAATGTTGTTGCTAAGGATTCCACATCCTGAGTATGTATTCAAGTAGCCGGATTTGTGCTCTCATGATTGGTACCTTGAATAATTTGAGAAACCCACACTCATGAAGAGAATTTACATTTCCTTGGTCATTTTATCCTCTAATACCATCAAGTTCATGCTCACATTCCTTTAAAACCACCATTTTCACCAATGTACCCTAACAAAACATTAAATTGAAGGATTAAAATCCACATTCCACCATTAAAAATGCTTTAAAATTTGTATTTTGGTTTAAATTTAATGTGTTCTTAGTCAGTTTTCACCACTTCTTTTGTCCCTTTCGGGCAGAGCAGTGGCATTGCACCTTCCTTAATGGAAATGTGTTGTGTCACTAGGGCACCACAATTCTCCAAAGGGAAAAGTACGGTACCTTGTTTTTATTTTTCCCCTTTGGGAAATAACTCCAAAACCCTAAAAAATGCATGAGAAGGAAACTCAAAACATGAAAATGGTAGGAATTAGTTCAAAGATTACATGGTTCATACGGTTTGGAGAATGGTTGATCATAGACACTGTAATAAAAAATCCAAATTTGCATTAGAAGTGGATCTTTTGCTCTCTGAATTGGTAAAAAATAAATGGTAAATGTGTTTAACATTTTACTAGGTGTTATTTACTATTTTAATTTTAATTCTTTTATTAATTTTTACCCTGATGAGGTCATTTAATGTTCAATTTTTTATTAAAAAGGGTCTCTTAGACTTTTTGAGAATTGCAGGTCATGGGGAGTTAATCATTTTGACTATGAAAGAGTTTTTTTTTTGTTTTTTTTGTTCATCGTCAAAAGAAAAAATGCTTCTGAGCACTATTTTAAAACTATAGTCGTGCTCGTTAAAACCTAGGACTAAGTTTTCGAGTCATATTTTATGTCTTTTTCATACTTGTTAATCTTTTTTATGAAAAATAAACCCTAATAGAGTCCCCTTTAAGCTCTTTATTTACTCTGAAAATATGAAAATATCGTCGAGTGAACTTGTCATGTTCACGCTCGTAAAAGGACATGATGAGTCATCTTTCTGACGGTAGTTTACCCCTTTTTCGGTTCGGATTGACTAGTTACAAAAAAGTTATACTCTAGTCACTAACTAGAAGAGTTATTCAAGGTATCATTTTATACTTGTTTTGGGCCTCGAAGACTAACTTTATGAAAAAGTACCTTTTGGAATATTCTTCCATTTCGTTTGGACTCTCTAAATATGAACGCTACCAAGTTTACTTTCGATGGACTCGTTAAACTAATCACTTAGAGGCATTATTTTGGGAACGAACCCCTCATTTCTTAGGTTTAGAAGACATATGAGAAAGGACTTATCTCACGATAAGCTTCAACGAGTGTTTGTTACCCTCTTTGAACTCGTTAAAACTAAAAGACACACTCATCAATTATGATGAGGAAATGAAAGGAAGGAACTTATGTTTCATTTGTAATAATGGCAGTTTTTAGTCACCTTTGAACATGGAACTTGTCTGCATTTCATTCAAACAGTTGGGTATTCAGCTTGTTTCCGAGTCGATCCACTTTCATGAGTCATGCCACTCCTTTGAGTCTTTGAAAGAATACATTATTCTGCATCACATTGAGTCCCGGTATCTTCCTTGTCAATTCAATGTTTCCAAGTCTTCAGTTGTACCACCCAATGTATAAATAAATTTCATGTTGAGAGTTACCACGGGGTATTCAATCAATTAATATCTAACATAGCACGCTCATTCATTTCATATGAAACAATACCCCTAATTTTAGTAGTTATTGGAAAATATCTCCCAAATTTTTTTTTTTTAACCCCCTCCCAATATGCCTTTTGAGTTTAAAAAACACCTATTTTCACTATATATTATATGTATCCATTTTTTCATTTACATTTTTTATACCCCTTTATATTTTTACCTAGTATATTGACATGATACCCTTCCTATGACCCCATATGCATTCTACAATGCACCTTGCTTCTTTGATAAATATTGTGGATGCACATTACTTCACCCACAATGCAATTACTAAACCACGTATCATTATGATTTGAGGAATCTAATGGTATAATTAAGAGATGGGACATCACTTCTTGTATGTCACTAGAGCCAATGCACATAGTACAAAATTTAGATTCAATGTTGCAGGTCCCCAATTGTTAACTAAGCCTCTTGTGAGTTGGTATTACAAGGCCTATAATAGGCACTAGTGTATGGGTATCCAAGCCCCCAAGTTCTAATGAGGGACTATAAAAGGACTTGGAAGGATTAGAGCCTCCCAAGGAAACCATCACCATCATGGAATACACGTTATTTATTATCAAACTACTGCAGCATGGAGAGTCCTCCTCAAACCCAAAAATATCTAGGAAAGTCTCCCACTTCCACGCCAAAAGACCCTGAACTTACTCACAAATGATATGGAAAATGTTGAATCCCTTCTCCTTGAGAGAAGCATTCTTCTAAAGCACAATGTGGGGGACCTACACCAAATGTTTCATTCCATGATTGTTAAGTATAGTGTGGACATGCCTTGTTTGATGAATATAGGTGCTAGATGGGGGATGTATTTTTTACACTCATCAATGATTAACAAAAATAAATGAAGGGGGTTCTTAGTGCTAACTACCCTTCCTCGTCACTTCACTTGAAATTGAATAAGACATTTCTCATCAATAGTTTACAAATATGGACATTTTATAACTAGAACTTCGAAAAATATATACAAATTATATCTGCATATATAAGAAACAGAAAATAGAAATTACCTTTATGTAGTTTAGACAATATGTACATCACAAAAACAACCTCTATGATGTTTTGCTTACTCCTCCCAAAATCATCTTTCTTTTATTTTTCGTCTTTTACATTAATAAATGCATATCGTCGATACATTTTAGACATGGAATAATCATAGCGATACAACTCCATTTCAACATTGGGACTATTCTTGATATAGTTTTGATAAAAATCCCTGTTTGGGAAAATATTTATCAATAGATGCATTCGACATTGTATATTTAGAATATGGAAAGGGTATCCAAGCCTCTCCAATCTTTCAAATAGGAATCTTCCATAGTTCACTTTCCCTACAAGCTGATGAACCAAATTTACATTGACTTAAAATTTTACAAAACTATAGTAGCAATGATAAATAATAAAAAATTTGTTCAGAAAAGCCACTGAACACAAACCTTATTGATTACTGTTGCAAGTAACTACTTTGGATCTTCTATAAAAAATACATGTGTTACACCTATAATTTGTAGTGCAATTGTGGATTCATTGTCTTTGATTTCAGATTCCTCATCAATTATCAAATAGTCAAATGGTGTTTCCAAGTTCTTGCTGCTCTTCCTAGAATATGATACAGTTGAAAATACTGTCTTGGCACATGAAAAACAAATTTACAAAATATCTTGGTAGGGGTTAATATTTCACAACATAATTCTGTTTTTAAGAAATACATACATTCACTTCTCTTGGAGAAAAGGGATTCTTTTAAGAGTTTCTTATTGTTAGTCTCACTCTTTCTAAAATTCTTCATGCACTTTGATGCTTCTTTAAAGTTTTATCCATGACCAAAAAAAAATTCCCTAAGGGTTTTGTCCTTAAATGCATTTTTTCTGAATAAGATTTACAAAACTCTCAACAACTTCATTCAGACAATCCATGTCCTATTTCTCTAAGATTGATCATGGATAATCATTCAATAAAATTCCTGCACAATTAAAAAAAAATGAACCTAATATTTCCAAATTCTCTCTGACAAACTGTAGAAAAATTACTAAATCCTTTGATTGTGTTATTTCTTGAGAATCTTCATATTGTGAACATGTTGATTCCTGGAAATCAAGATGATCTGTCACAATCTTCCTCCATCCTATCATCGGCATATGACTTTTTTTTAGACAATGCAATTGATAATCAAGGAAAATATCTGTCAGATGACCTTCAACATCCAAGTGCTCATGATTTCCAACTAGTACAAGGTCACTCAAGGAAAGCATATAGGCAAGGTCATCAGTATTGGGGCACTGATATGATGGAATTCTAACCAAGTTTGGGAATCTCATTGCAATTTCTGATATTGCAGCAATTATTGGTGCACACACAAGTACTTTGTACCACATATGTAGTAAAATAGAAAGAAGTGAAACTAACATTGATGTCTCCCCTGTTCCAAGGGGGCCTTGGATCAGCTTTATACATTGATGCTCTTTCTTTTTAACAACATTGACTATGATAAATCTAGCGAAAATATGAGAAACATTCAACTTGTAGGAATCGAAATGCTTGTTTCTAAATATTTCTATATCATCTTCATTTCCTTTGATAAAGGATTCATTACAGTCCTACAAAACCTACTTAGGTAAGACCTCATTTCCAGGATTTTCAATTTAAACAATTACATTACAACTCACTCAAAACACTGGACCAAAAATAAGTCTTCAAAATCCAAAAAAGGCCTCAAACATTGGGAGTGCATACTTTTTATTGTAGTATACTTCCTTGGAAAGAAAAACCAATTTTTTGTTTCATCAGACAATTCAGTATGAAAATATTTTCGAATTCGTAAATTCATAGCCATATTACCAAGATAAATACCAAAACATCTATTTTTCGTATTGTTATTTTTTGAGAAAAAAGGATGCATATATTGAAAATAGACTTACACCTCCAACATACTTCCATTTTCATTTTCACCATTTGTATCTTTATATTGACACTTTGTTCTATTTACTACAGCTATCATCTAGTTACAAAGGTCTTCACATATTGAGGTACTCATGATGAGAGTATAAGAATATCCTTTGGTTTCAACATAAAATTTTGCTTTTGCTTTTTCTATCCCATATCATACTCTTTGTAAACAAGCATTTTGTATACCACCACTTCATCTTCCAATGGTTGTATTTTCTCTGGAAATATCACAGCTGCATATGGAGATTCATAGATGGATTCAAGAGTATTTTGCAATTATGTGCTTGTTTCTTCAATGAGTGGTGAAATAAATGAGACAAGGTACTCTTCTATATACTCAAACCTCTCTGGGATAATTTTAACCTGAAAGGACCATCAAAGAGATTTTCATAAAACTTGTACCTTTGTGTCATGAAATTTGAAAAATAGAATGTACTTCAAGAACTAGGATTGAATATATGAAACAACTTTAGAAAGATTTGTAATATAAGGGAAACTATTATGTACAATTGAAGTAGCTCAATCCCACTCTATTAAAAAAAATTCAGAAATTTTGAGGAATATCATGGCCACTGTTCTACAAAATTAAAGTATCCCAATCTCCCAATAGCAACAAGAGGTGATCTAAGTCGTAAAGAAAAAGAATCATCAAAAGACTTTGGAGATGACCATATGACATTCTTAGATTCTACCTTTGAAGTTTCCTCTAGTTTGATAGTCCAACCCATACTTTTGATACTACTGCATGATGGTCATCGTGAACGACTACACATAATTACTTACATTGGACATCTTTTGTATTGTATTCTTTAGCTATTTTGGCATCCCATTTTTCCGTTGATGGTTTTCTACTTGATGACCAATTTTAGTCATTTTTAAGCAATAATAAAATTTATTTCTTTCAAACCCTTATGGTAAAAGAAAAATGATTAAGTGACCATCATATGACAAGACTGTACATTTTGGAGTAATTAAATATCGAAGTGAACAAAATACGATGTGCAATCTAAAAACCAAAGCAATATGTATGAATTTTATAGATTGTCACCAATCCAAAGTATTGTATTACAAAAAAGAAAATTAACAGTGTGATCACCTTGTTATACTAAATTTTGTTCATATCCAGTACAATCTGTGGAAGTCCAAGATACCTCTGCTTGAGTAGGAGGAGAAGATTCTTATCCCTTTCTCCAAGGATTTCTCATCTCTCGTGATTGATTATGGATCCCCAAGAGGATATGGATGGTTTGTTTCCCTTATTGTGCAACTTTTGTTTGCATATATCTATAGAGGCTTCTACTCAATTAATCAAATCTAGAATGTTGTGTTCTAATGATAAGTCCAAGGAAGAAAAGAGGGATTTTAGAGAGAATTGATCTGATTTTATACGGTAGTAAATTGTGTCTCCAAGGCTAGCTCTTCTGTTCTCCCAAACTAAAATTAAAAAGATTATAGGATTCTTCATAAGCCATTTCCATGGTCTATTAATTGTGACTCCATATATTATTGTAAGAAAAACTTTAACAAACATATAACTACCTTTAATAGGGATACCAGGTAAACATATGGGATCTCCACTTCTGATAAAACTTGAGCAATGATTGCCACTGCTTCCTTAAGTGTTTTCTTGAGAGACTACCTCTGATTCAACATGAATTTTCTTGTCTTGTCTGATAGACCTCCATGAGGAAATTTTGAAGTGGGAAGCCACCATTTATGTTCCTTTATCTATTGATTTCCTCTCTCTTTGAATGAATTATCCATGGATATATCCTCATACCAAACTATGTTTCCTTGAATTTTCCCAAAACTTCCTGCATGCTTGACATGACCATCAAACACTGAACTTCTATATAATTTCCTCAATAGTTTTAATGGAAATTGGGTTGTAAATATTACAAGCAGCATTGCATGGAATTTGCGTAGTGTTGTGATGTTCATTTGAAGGTCTGAGTCCTGACCATGGTTTGGTAACCAATATATGGAAAAAAACAATTTTCAAAGTCATTACTAATCATATTATGAATTTATCTAGCCAATATATTGTCTAAAGACTATAAACCATGCATCTTATACAAATGAAGGACCGATAACAAGTCTAGTACCTGTAGGGATAATAATTTAGAATTAGATATGGATGTGAGTTGTGTAACGTCCCCATAACCCATAATGCATATTATTATTATTTTTTGCTTAAAGAACACCAGGTATGGATGTTAACCTATTCTCCAAAATTCGTCTCAGGCCTAAGAACCCTTGTACAACACTGTATTAGTCATTCTGCCATTGATAGATCTACTCTGTGCATAGGAAACCTTCTTCCACACTGAACTTGTATTTCCGGAGTTTGCTTTATATACCTCCACTTTCCTCCTTACGCCCCTCAGAATTAAGAAACCGAAACCTAGAGTTCGGTGGAAATACTTGGTTGCTTCTTCCTCCCTCTACCCTCCACCTTTCACCTTCTACCTTTCACACTTTGTAAATCGAAGTTTGAAAACCTAAGGTTGACAAAATACTTAACTTCTTTTTCTACCTTCTGGTGTAGGCCTTCCACCTTCCTCCTTCCGCAGTTCAAAAATCAGAACAATCCCATTTCCTTAGATTTTTTCTGTGCCTTTCTGCTTTCTACTTTTTGCCTTTTACAAGCGGATCCCAAAAATTGCAAATTCACCATTCTTCCTTAGAATAATTTTACACTTTCAACTTCCTCCTTTCGAACTTAGACATCAGAAGTCAAAAATCCCACCTTTTTCCTTATCTTTTATCCTTATTTATAGCTTCCATCTTTTGCCTTCCGCAGGAAGATCCTGGAAGTCAGAAATCCCACACTTTGCTCTGATGGAACTTCTTTCTCCCACCTCCCACATTCTGTCTTCCGTTGTGGATACAGTATGTGAAAACAAAAAAATTCTATCTAGTTCAACAGCTCCTTTTTGACTTCCACCTTCCACCTCTCCCAATTAGATTTCAAAGGGAAGAAACATTGATTCAGAAGCATTCTGACCTCTATAACAGGATTTTAACCTCCATGAACTTAGGAAAAAATGCATAAAAAAATACAAGGAAAAAAGATAGATAAAATGCAAGAAATACACAGAAGTAAACATTTACTTCATCATCATTAAACATTCAATCGTGAACATAACAATTCATAGGAAAATGCATCATATTCATAAGCATTATACACAACCAGTATAATTATCCATAAGAAAATACATTGCATAATCAGAGTGACAAGGATAATTATCTTGATGATTAAGATATTTTGCAACTAGCTATGTCATTGCCACGTTCCACCCAACCATAGGCCAATAATGTTCATTAATATCTTAACACATTGGCACCCTCGAGCCTGGAATGATTTTGATAAGGAACTACGGAAACAACAGGCTTATAAATAGCCAAACCAGAGCACACACATAGTCAATCCAACCTACATTTGGGTTTATCAGACTATCCAGCCAAGCCACAGATGGGCTTACCAGGAATACAACCAAGCCATCATTCACGGTGGGTTTATCAGACTACAGGTGTACAAGCCAAACAATGATGTTTTTATCAGGCTTACTCAGCTAAGCTAGCATACAGTCGGGTTTATCATACTGTTCACATTCAAGAAAACTTTCAAACTATGGATCAGTCAAGCCATAGATGGGTTTATCAAGCACTCAACCAAGCCATCATTCACAGTGGGTTAATCATACTGTCCATCAAATCCACATATGGGTTTCACAAGCACTCATCCAAGCCATCATTCAAATTGGGTTTATTAGGATTACATTCACTCTATGACAGAGGAGACTGTTGAACAACAACGCTACGGAAATCACATATGGCCACACTTGCTCATAAAATCAAGTTATCTCCAATGCTCATTCACTCAACAAAATAGGAGACCACTAAACCTATTCACAGTTGAGGATTGTAAATAATAGGTGAAAAATAAAGAACAAAACATAGTTATACCTCCAGGATGAATGCACAACGTGCATGGAAAGAAAAATGACTCTCCCCACCAGGCTCCATGGACACTGCAAAGGAAACCAATATTTAGTGCAATTCAGGGATGAGGGAACATGCACACATTTTCAGGTGAGTTTACTTATTGCAGAAGTAAGAACGTGGCCTCCTAGGTTGCAAACATGCAGACTTGCATGCTTTCTCAGTCAAGCCATCATACTTCGATGCCTTTCTCTTCCTAAGGAATTAACCGCCTCAACCAACTTCTCGAAGAATTGATGATTGAGGATATAGGAAAAAAAGGTATCTAGGGGTACATGGGTTCCCCCATTGACATATGGTCACATCCTATAGGCTGTGGGGATTTTACTAACTCCCGTCCCTATCCCTTGTGGAATCATGCCCCCATATATTTAATGTTTCTAGTCCCAAAGATAGATGTGGTTTTATATTAATTTGTGCATTTACATGATATATCAAAATATATCTACTGTGCTTGACTTAGCACACAAAGACCATAGGTGTTAACCTTGATCACCTATCCACCAGATATCAATCACTGGAAGGTCCTTGGCCTTGATATCCTCACCATGATTTACATATAGTAATTACATCATGTACAATTAAATACCAAGGGGTAAAAACTAGGGTATTACAATCCTCTCCCCCTTACAACAACACTATCCACAGTGCTTCATAATTTGGACAAAAATTCTACACCAAAACCACTATCACTGCTCCTAAAATTTGATTAAAAATGGATGTTCCAATCGCATCGCGTCCTCCATCTCCCAAATATCCTCATCAAGACTGTAGTGCTCCCATTACACCTTTACATGTCCAATGGCTCTATTCTGGAGCATGGTGACCTTCCCATCTAGGATATGAAATGTATTTGTTTGGAACTCTCCCCCCGGGTTCCACCTGAATCAAATCCCAAGCAATTACATGGTTAGGATCATGTACATATTCCTTAAGCAAGTAAACATGAAAAACATTATGAGATTTAGTGCGAGCATGCAATGCAAGTCTATATGCAACTGGCCCTATTCCTCCAAGCACTTCAAATGACCCATAGTATCTAGGTGACAACTTGGCACAAATTCCAACATTCAAAGAACTCTTCTTTCCCCTCACTCTAAAGTAAGCATGATCCCCATCATTGACTTCTCTGTCCACCCTATGCTTATCTACATAGATTTTCTATATGTCTTGGGCTTCCCTCAAATTCTTCCTAATCTTTGAAACCTCTTGCTCCAACTCCTTGAGTAATTCTGGAATGAGAACAATCATGTTCATAGGACTATCCCAAGTCATAGGTGTCCTACACCTTCTTCCATACAAATATTCATATGGACTCATCCCCAAATATTCTTGTTGTCCATTGTTATAGGAAAAATATACTGATTGTAAGTAATCCTCACACTTAGATGGTTTGTCCATCACATACATGTGAAGCATGTATTCAAGCAATTGATTCACTCTCTCTATCTGACCATCATTCCAAGGATGGTAGGAAGTGCTGAAGTTCAATTTTTCCCCCAAATATGCAAACAAACCCTTCCAGAAGTTGGAGATGAACTTAGGATCCCTATCAAAGACTATTTCCTTATAGGAAATCCATGCAATCTGAAAATATCATTCATGAAGATTTTTGCAATATCATGCATCTTATGTGTGGATTTGAATGGTATAACATGTTCTTCCTTTGTCAACTTTTCCACCAAAACCATGATCGAATCATGTTTCCTACAAGTCATTGGAAATCCTGTAATAAAATCCATGGAAATTACTTCCCATTTCCATTCTGAGACTGGAAAAGGTTGCAATAAACCTATCGGGTGTTGATTATCAACCTTTACCTGTTGAAATTTCATGCATTTTTAAATATACTCAGCAATGTCTCTCGTCATTCCTGGCCAAAAATACCATTTTCTGGTTGTAGCAATTGTCTTCTGATATCCTGGGTGGCTTGAAAATGGATATTGATGGATTTCATCCATAATAGTTATCCTCAAGTCTGATACATGTGGAATACAAATTATGTTCCTGTAGTTAAGAATCCCACCTTCTTCCAATTTATATACCTCATATCTCTTCTCAATATTTTGCTGCTGCAATTATCCTTAACCTACACATATAACTCATCTTCAACAGTATGATTCACAATCAGTTGTCTCAAATCTGACTGGTAGATACTAAGAGATGCCACATGCATTTCATGCACTTTCCTGCTGAGTGCATCAACCACTTTATTATCCTTCCCTTTTATGTGCTTGATTTCAAAATCAAACTCACATAAAAACTCCAGCCATCTAGATTGTCTAGAATTTAATGTTGGTTGATTAAACAAATATTTCAGACCACAATGGTCCATCCTTAACTCAAATTTTCTTCCCATCAAGTACTTCCTCCACATCTTGAGGGCATGTACTATGGATACAAGTTCTAATTCATGAGTGGCATAATTATTCTCTTGATATTTTAACTTTCTATACTCATAACATACCACATGGTTGTCTTGCATAAGGACTCCTCCAATTTCTTGAACACATCCGTTAGTACACACCACAAAGTCCTTTTCTGGGTCATCAATTTTCAAAATGGGTGCACTTGTGAGAATATTCTTCAACTGCTGGAAGCTCCCCTCACATTTAGCCTTCCATTCAAGTATCATTCCTTTCCTTTGCAAAGAAGTGATAGGATCTACAACCTTGGATAATCCTTCAATGAATCTCTTATAATATCCTGTAAGTCCCATAAAATCCTTTATATCTGTCACATTCCTTGGAGTTAGCCAATTCATGATGGCCTCAATATTTTTAGGGTCTACAGATATGCCGTCATCTGAGATGATGTGAGCAAATATTGAATCCTATATTTATAGAAGTCACACTTTATGAACTTTGCATACAACTTATGCTCCCCGAGCAACTGCAAAACCAATCTCAGATGTTCTTCATATTCTTCCTCATTCTTAGAATAAATAAGAATGTCATAAAGGAAGACAAGAAAAAAATTGTCCAACTACCTGTTGAAGACACTATTCATAAGGAACATAAATGTAGCTGGTGAATTGGTGATACCAAATGGTACCACTACAAAATCATAATGTCCATACCTTGTTCTAAAAGATTTCTTATGAATGTCTTCATCCTTGATTCTTACAGGATGGTAACCAGACCTTAAGTCAATCTTGGAAAATACCTTTTCTCCTCTGATTTGATCCAACAGGTCATCAATCCTAGGAAAGAATACTTGTTCTTCACAGTGATTTTGTTAAGTTTCCTGTAATCAATACACAACCTGAGTGTACCATATTTATTCTTCACAAACAATACAGGTGATCCCCAAGGGGACACGCTCGACTTGATGTACTTATTCTCCAACAACTCTTGTAGCTGCATCTTTAGCTCAAGCATCTCTAGTGTACTCTTCTTGTAGGGTGTCTTGGACAATAGTGATGCTCCTACAACAAGTTCAATTGTGAATTTAATGTCCCTCTTTGGAGGAAGCACTCGAATCTCATCAAGAAAAACATCCCTGAATTCTTGCAACACATGGAAATATTCCAACCTTGGTGTTTACTTCTCTGTTTCCTCCATAACATGGGATACATACACTTTGCAACCCTTCCTACAGTACTTATTCAGCTGCATGGCTGAAAAATCCTAACAGAAATCACCTTTGGAATGTCCTTCACAACCTTTAGGTTTCCTTCTTCATATAAGCACTCAAAATTCTTGTTGTAACAATAAAGTTTTACTCTGTGTTCTTCGAACCAATCCATTCCAATGAAGACATCATAGGAACCAAGGGTAAAACATTCAGATCTACACAAGTGACTGATCCATTCATGACCAATGGACATTTCTCTACCACTTCACTAACCTTTCTCTTATCCTCAGTGGCTAGATAAACTAACCATGATTTTCTATGCTTTAAATTCTTAAAAGAAAAAATATCAACAACTCTAGGAGTAATATAACTATGAGTAGAACCAGGGTCAATCAAAATAGAAAAATATTGCTTAGCAATCCTACCTGCAACTTCAACCACAGTTGATTGATGGTCTTCCTGGAGGTTCTCCAGAGATGCATAAATCCTAGTGATAGTCCTTGCAACATGACACATTCTTTCAGCTTCTTGAATTTTGTAAGATGGCCTTGCATTCCCATTCTCAAGTCGACACTACCTGCACATATGGGGTCCTCCACATTTCCAACATTGGATAGGTTCCCTGCTTTGTTGTGGATCTCGTCGCTTTTTTACCATCACTCTATTGGACTTACCTATAACTTGTGATGGTTGCTTCTGTCGATTTCAGAAGTTAGAAGGTTTGAAACCTTTCTTAATTTGGTCATACCTTTCATTTCTCTTGTCCTTCCAGAGCTTTTTTTAAATAGGTTTTCCCTTTATTTTCTCATAGAAATACTGAGCTTTCCTGATGGCCTCTTCTAGAGTTCTAGGCTCATCAAAATCAAATATGTCTCTGTAGAAATGAGGAAACCCACATAGGAAATGATGGATTTTTACTTTGTCATCTATGATATACCTTACATCCCTTAAGAGTCCCAATAACTTATTGAAATACTCTTCCATCATCTGTTGTCCCAGCTTAAGCTCTTAAAATTATTTGATCTTTTCATTATAGTACCTGTCAGAGAGATACTTCTACCTGAAGTACTTCTTGAACTGTTCCCAAGTGATCTTCCTTTCATTGATCTTATTTTGTTTCCTAAGGTGCTCCCACCAAGTGGATGCTCTTCGATTTAGGTGGAATATGGAAACCATAGATTTCATATTTCCTAAATAGTCTTGGACTTGAAAATATTTCCTCATCCCAAGAAACCAAGCTTCATCTTCTTAACCGATCTTTATCTCACCATTAAAGGTAGGCGACCTTGCCTTCTTAAACTAATCAAGTGAGTTGTTTCTATAACACCTCCTTATTTTTTCTCCATGAGATGAACAGATCGATTCCCTAATGGATTCCTCAGAGTCAGAAGACCCACTAGAAGACCTCTCCCTTATTCTGGCACTACTTTTGTTTCCTTCTGTTTTCTCTATATGACACCCCGAGCTCATCTGCCTTTGGATGTCTGTTAATTTTTGCAACATGATGGCATTCAACTGATGCTTCTCTTCCCGATATTCAATCAAGCTTCTCATGGTGGATGCAATCTCAGGAAACGTCTCTTGAAATATCATTCCATTAGACTCTGTGTCATCATTTCGAAATCATGCGTTTTCCCTTATAGCATCTTCCTCATGCTCATAGGAATTCTGTGCATCATACAAGTCATAGGTTCTCATGGATGAGCCAAAAACCCACTTTCCAAATGGCACTATAACACTGCAAAATGTGTTAAGACATCATTTGTTATATTATTTCAGAATCAAAACCACTTACCCACTTCCCATGTCATCTCTTTTTTTATGCAACTAACAATATGTTGAAACCATTTACCAACATATATGTTAAATGTTCAACTTGTCCCATCAAGGCCCAATGTTGTAACCATAAGATCTAATACCAGATTGTAACATCCCCATACTCCATAATATAGATTATTAAAAAAAAATGTTGAAAGAACCTCTTTGTTCTTCTAATAAACATCGGGTATGGATGTTAACCTATTATCCAAGCTTTATCTTAGGCTTAGGAACCCTTGTACATCACTGTAAAAGTCATTCTACCCTTGACAGATCCATTATGTGCACATGAAACCTTATTCTGCACTAAACCTGTCTTTCCAAATTCTGCATTCCACACCTCCACTTTCCACCTTCCATACCTATAAAATTGGAAATCAGAGCCTAAAGTTTAGTGGAAATGCCTGGTTTCTTCTTCTTCCCTCTGCCCTCCAGCTTCCTCCTTTTTCCTTCTGCACTTCAAAAATAGGAGCTTGAAAACCTAAGGTTGATGGACATACTTAACTATTTGTTTCGCCTTCTTCCATCTGTCTTCCCCCTTCATCCTTCCACACATTAGAAATCAGAACATCAACTTTTCCTTAGACTTTTTCTATACCTTTATGCTTTCCTCTTTCCTCCTTCTGCAGGTGGATCCCAAAAACAAAAAAGTCACCCTTATTCCTTAGAATCCTTTTACACTTCTGACTATCACCTTCTAACCTCGAACATCGAAAGTCAGAAAGCCCACTTTCTAGCTTATATTTTATCTTAGTTTCTACCTTCTATATTCTGCCTTCAGCAGGAGGATCCTAGAAGTTGAAAATCCCACACTTGGCTCTGATGGAACTTCTTTCTCCTGCCTCTCACATTCTACTTTCCACTGCACATATTGGGATGCAAAAACACAACATTTATGCCCAGTTCAACTGCTCCTTTCTATCTTCCTCCTTCCACCTCTCCTAGGTGTATTTCAAAGGGTAGAAACACTGAGTTAGAAGCATTCTGACCTCTATAGTAGGATTTCATCCTCCATGAACTTAGGAAAAAAATATATAAAATGCAAGAAATATGCACAAGTAACCATCTACTTAATCATCATTAAACATTCAATCATGAAGAAAACAATTCATAGGAAAATGCATCATATTCATAAGCATTCTACACAAATCGTATATTCATCCATAAGAAAATACATTGCATCATAAGAGTGTCATGGATACTTATCTTGATGATTAAGTTCTTCCACAACTAGCTATGTCACTGCAATGTTCCACCCAACCATAGGCCAGTGTGTTCATTAATCTCTCAACAAACTGCCACCCCCGAGCTAAGCATGATTTGCACAAGGAACTATTGAAACAACATGATTATACAAAGCCAGGCCAAGGCACACATAGTGAGGCCAACATGCAGTTGGGTTTATCAGACTGTCCATCCAATCGACATATGGGTTTATTAGGCACTCAGCCAAGCCATCATGCATGGTGAGTTTATCATGATGTAGGCGTACAAGCCAAACAATGTTGGGTTTATTAGGATTATCAACCAAGCCAACATATAGTTGGTTTTATCTGACTGTTCACAATCAATCCAACTTCCAAAATAGGGATCAGTTAATCCACATATGGGTTTATCAAGAACTCAGCCAAGCCATCATTCACAATGGTTTTATTAGACTATTCATCCAAGCCACGGATGGGTTTATCAAGCACTCAGCTAAGACATTATTTGTAGTGGGTTTATCAAGATTACATTCACTTTATGATAGAGGATATCATTGAACAACAATGCCAGGGAAAACAAATACAACCACACTTTCTCATCAAATCGAGTGATATCCACTGCTCACTCACTCGAAAAACCAAGAGACCACTGAACCTATGCACGACTGAGGATGGTAAATAATAGGTGAAAAACCTAGAACATAACTCGATTATGCTTGTAGGATGAACACACAATATGCATGAATAGAAACACAACTCTCCCTAGCAGGCCCCATGAACAATGCGAATGCACCCAACATTTAGCACGAGTTAGAGATGAGGGAATGGGAAAACATTACCACACAGTTTTACTTGTTGCAGAAGAAATAACGTAGCACCATAGGCTACAAAACTGCAGAATTGCAAGCTTGCTCAGTCTAGAAATCAAACTGCCTTGTCTTTCTCTACCCAAGGCATTAACTGCCTCAACCAACTTCTGGAAGAATTGATGATTGATGAAATTGGAAAAAAAGGTATCTAGGGATACATGGGCTCCCCCATTTACATCTAGTCACATATATTGGCTCAAGGGGTTTTACTAACTCCCCTCCCTATCCCTTATGGAACCATGCCCTCATCTCTTTAATGTTTGTAGTCCCATAGCTAGTTGTGGTTTTATATTAATTTGTACATTTACATGATATATAAAAATATATCTACCTTGCTTGACATAGTACACAAAAACTATAGGTGCCAACCTTGATCACCTATCCACCAAACATCAATCACTGACAGGGCCTTGGACTTGATCTCCTCACCATGATTTACATACAATAATTAGATCATATACAATTAAATACCAAGGGGTCAAAACTAGGATATTACAATATGGATGATATTATTACCTCTATCTGGGTGCCATCTATTGACCATTGGAGAGATGGCACAAATTGTGCCATGTAATCAATCACAAAGAATAATCATAGGAATTCCTTGTGCTCTTTAGCCAGGGGATCTAATCTCCAAATACTTAAAAAAAGAAAACATATAAGTAAAATACTTTTATATAATTATAATATAACCAATATTATAATATTGATTAACTCTTTCCATCCTATGATTAAAATGCATTTACCATGCCTATCTACTATGAGTAAAATACATTTATATACCAGTTTCCCCTTTGGTATTTTTCTTTTTCCATATCACCAATCAAACAACTTGAGGTTTCCCTAATATGTAACACACTAGTAGTTAGGCAGACAAATTTGACCATCAATCTCAACTTTTTATGTTTTTCATGTGCAATGTGCATGGGCCTGCCTCCTCCTATAGTCATACATCTTTGTAAATAAACGAGTAAGCTCAGACAAGTTATGACACTGACCAGAAGTGATAGCTAATGTGGATGGATTTTGAGACAAGACTATCTCATACCCATATCCATATGAGCTCATTCCTTCTTCCATCAACTACCAAAACATGGCTCCCCCCCCTGCTCCTCCCCTGCTAGCAGAAGAATATACCTCTCTATATACCATATCAAGTAAATTGTTTCTCTCACCCAAGAAAAATATAGGGTCTTTGTAATATTTCCCAAAATTTGCTAACAAAACTATATTCTTCAATATTTTGCTTCCATCTTCTAGATGGGTCTCTATCTAGCTATGCAAAAATGAAAGACAGACCTCCTCATTTGATCCAGCAAGCCTTTAAATTTCAAATCACAGTTCAATATATCAGTACAATCTCTACATCATCATTAACTAAGGCACACTTGTTTCTATAATAATGCATTGTATGCCTATAAGATTACATGGAACATTCCATGTACATATCTCCAAAGTACTTGATTTTCAAGTTTAAGGGTTACAGGAGTTTTTAATTTAAGTAGAAAACATTAATGCATGAACATATAAAACCATATTCAGAATAGTACTACTCTAATGGAATTAAATTTTAATAAACACACATAATTTTCATGTATTTCAACTTGACACTCCATTAGTCACTGTGTTAAAGTTGGTCCTCGAGAATCATCAAACTCCATGTATAGAAACAACATGATAAAATAATGTACAATATATATCAGTAGTAAAGAATCATAACCAATATTTGAATCAACCTATACTCAGAGATTTCAGATTTGATCTTGTCAACAAAGGGACAAGTCAATCTAGGAAAACAATTTGCATACCTTGAGAGAGAGCATAAGAGGGTTAAAGCAGAAGCATACTGAACCAGACTTCTCAGTCAACAAGCACAGCCATACCTAGCACAATCATGCTGACAAAGGGCACACAGTCATGTTGGGTAAGGATGTAGTCACATAGTGCATAAAAACATCGTCAATAGATACTACCATTTTTTGGAGATGGATTGGGAAACCCTAAGTAAGCATTTCTGATTTTACATTTTGCAGTCCTAGTATCCTCCAGTGACCACTAGTGGGCACCAAAACTTCGATTAAAATATATCAAAAAATATTAATCCTAATTGCTAATTGAATTTATAGGAAATAAGAAGTTTCTCTCAAAACACCTATTGTTTGTACTCTATTTGTTACTTCCAAGAAGTTAACATCCAAATACAAATGGGAGAAGGGGTGCATTCCTCAGTTGAAAGGAAATTACAAGTTTAACATTGATTAAATCCTGGAAGTAGAAACTAACTAATCTCCAATTACAATTTCTTTAAAAAATGGAATTCTTAATCTCCAACTGATAGAAAATTCAATAACGAGCATGAAGATATTCAACAAAAAATCTAAACCATACACAATTAATATCAACATTGCAACCAACAACTCTCACAATCCAAGCCATGTTTCGAACTTATAAAATTTACACATGTTGCCAAAAATTAAAGGGGGAGTCAGAAAAGGTAGTTAACCAAGCCATTATAAAGGAAGCAGGAACTCTATATTGATCCTATCTCTATCTGTTTGCTCATTCTACTTGATTCTCAGTTCCTGGATAGATCCAAAATGAATAACTTTTCATATGCATCATAAGACTTCTTTAATGAGGTGGTTAGTGACATTCACAAACAAGTTCACCAATTCCATTTTAAGAACTGCGAATTATGGAAGAAACAAATAGAAAATATGAAGAAAAAAGTTCAAAGAATCCAGGATGAGCTCCAACTTTGCAACAAGAAGAAATAAACCCTAAAGGATACAGTTGATTAGGTAGAGAAAGATACGGTTTTAAACATAATTTTTCCATACAACAAACCAACAAGGCAAGGAGATACAAAACTGTATCCCTTGTTCACTAAGTTCTCTGGTATCAGCACTGCACTGGATGGGGACATGAATGACAACAATGAAGATCGAAGCAGTTTCCCTCTTTGCAAATCCAAAACTTTAGAATTCTAATTAACTGGCCACTCTGCTTAGCAATTTTTTAATTTTCATTTAGATTTATGTTTTAATAAGAAAAAAATTGTCTTTTAAAAACATTTTATGATATTTATAATAGTTAAATTTCCTATATTTCCGCATGTATAAGAACACTAATGAGAATATTAGGCTTCTCTCATCCTTCGAATCTATAAATCCATACAAGTGTAGCGAGGACACCATGTAAAGCTTTGTTTCTTAACATAATTTCTTGTTCTATTTAAAACAAAATATCCAATGAGTTTGTGAGTGCATTTATTATCAATGAAAATAATAAAATAGTATGCTCATCATTTGGTTTACAAAATCCAGCAACTTGCAAAATTCTTGCTTGAAGTGTTACACCAAACTCTGATCTATTCATCTTCTATTTTCTAAATTTTTTTCCCTGGAAATCCATTGGACCCACTATTGAATAGAGATCATAATATCCTGGAGTCTAACAAATTACAACAACTTCCATGAACAATATTATCAGGATTCAAAAATAAATACTGCTTGTGAACAGATAATTTTTTTCTAGATATTGTTTGCAAGTATTATTGATGATGATCCAAAGGTACTGTTTCATGCAAAGAGGTTCCTAATGCTCAGAAAACAAATGTATGCATGTGTCTATAATGTAATTCAGTTATTATAAAGAGTAACTTTAATATTTAAATTTTTGGTTACATTGCCTCTGTACATCTTCATTTGGATGTGTTTTCCAAGTAATCATGTTATGCCCAAAGAAACCAAGATGAGAAAATATTACAACAATACTGAAATCGGAAATAAAAAAATGAAACATGGAATTGGAATCTATAAAGAATCACCCTTACCATAGCTTCATGATAAATTATTTTGTTAGAAAAATTTCTGCAATGACGCTTGACCATAAACGGTTCACAATTGGAGCTCTCATCACTTTTCTCTCCACTTCTACCATATAAGATACAACTCTTCTGCAATTAGATGTGAAAGCATGTAATGCTATCAACCCTTTTAAAAACTTCATAGGATTGAATGCAAGAAAAGGGAACTACAGTGAAACTTTCTACACTAGAAACCTCATTATGAGCTTTATTTTCAGAAGTATGAATCTTGTTGTCATATGAGGAACTCAAAACATTTTTTTCCGATTTTTCTTTGAAATAAAATTAGAGTATGGAACATAATCATTGTAGTCCTCAAGAAAAAAATGGTAACTCTTTTAAACATTCATCTAGAACTCCTTGCTCCTTTTCAAATGTCTGAGGTACTACTTCCATCTCAAAAATATATTCTCTTACATAGATAGTTTTCATGCGACCACCTTCACACTTTATTGCTACAAGTGAGAAAAACATCAAGTCAAAAAGAGAAATGTAATCAGCAGAAATCTCTAAATAACTGAGGTCCTGACTCTTTGTAGACAAACTTGATTCCATCTTTATCATCAAAGTTTATATTGTGTGTGCACATGATAACCCTATGTATAACAGGCTTGTAGCAGATAGTTGGTAAGTAATGTAGCTAGGAAAAATGCACCTTTTGTTGACAAGAGTTGTTCCTCTACTCTGAATGGTTCAGATCTAGAACATATGGGTTACAATAAAGATGGAAGAATTCCCCTAGAAGTTGTAGGGATCTGGAATGAGTCTTTTGATAGAGTGATGTAGTTGTTTCCTATGGTGATGTCTCTTCATGGATGTACTTGCACAATCATATGAAATAAGAAAAAAAGATCAAAAGAAAAAGAATATAATCCACAATTCTATGTCAATGACTAAGGAATCCAATAGTAAAATACATGATTACAACATAACATACTTTACAGGAAAGGAGCTGAATTTGCATTAAAGATAAAGAAGAAATCTTACAACCTTCGCCTTAGTGTTGTGATGCTCCTTCACATGCCAATTCCTTGTCCCCAAAAGCTCCAACTTGCTCCTTCTATTCTCACCCTAGATTTGGACAAAATCTCAATGCAACAACATAACTTTTCTCCCCCTCAACCATGGGAATGAACCAAGTTTTATAGGCCTTCGAAGGATAGGGATAGTTGAGTAAATGGTGGGTGAGGTGGAAGGGAGATCCAAAAAGAATGTATCTCTAGTCTAAGTGGTCCTTAGGAGTAGGGATGAGGGTGCCATGAAGTCTTCCTTCGAGAAGCTTCATGGAATCTTCTCTTTTTCACTTTTTACAGCGGGCGCGACTTATTTCCCACCATGATAAAGCAGTGACAGGGTGGAACCATGCCTTGAACAAGGAAAAAAAGTGGTGGCACTGTCTACTATTAAGAGATCGTATGTGTTACTGAAGAAGGTAACACCCCTTTCCTTAAGGGAAAAGGGGGTGCTAGACTTTTGTCTGCGAAGCTAAAGTCTAGAATAGTATTTCAGTTCACAACTTGGGATTTCAAGGCAATTGTTGATGTTTGTGACCTCAACACATGAAGGTGATGAGATTTATGTGTAATAGATTCCACCCCAAAACATGAGGCTTGAGGGATACAATAGGCAAGATATTTGAAATAGCTAGTTATAACTTCGAGGAAATATTTTTTTTTATCAGAGATCATCATCAACCAGGCATCTGCAATACATCAATACTTTTGACTCATAACCAAATGTCTCCTCATCATGGTTGTAGACCAATAGACAGAAGACCGATGAGAGAGATGAGCAAACATGGATACTAGAATACAGCGTAGATCCATGTCATAGAGGACTCAAACTTGGACATAGCTCCCAGAGATACATTATAGATCTATGTCAAATGAACACAAATTTGAGCACAACCACGACCATAAAAATGTGAATCCATGCTAGGACTCATGCAAAATACTCCATCACAACCTCGGGAAAGCAATGAGCACTTTTAAAAGATACCCAGGGTCTTCATCTCATCTTCAACAAAGTACGATTCTATCCATGTGATTACTATGATTTGATGTCGAACATGGTAGAAGCCACTTGATTACCGGTCAATGATGTGAACCGTTAACAAGTGTGAGGGAGATCACCATTGATGCCAATGGTTCCCATCGTAACCTAGTACAATATCCTAAGTGTGAATAGATTATTTGATGTCAAACACTCAGTCACATCTATTGATCAAAGGTCAATGATGTCAATTTATGTCAAGAGAGATAGAATCTATCATTAAGGCATACAGACCTCAAGGTACTAAACTTGTTTCTAAGACTAATTCCTAGATGATGAGATGATTTCAGAAAGAATAGTCTCGTCAAAGGAGGGCCATGATGAATCCCACATCAACGACATGAAACTAGGAACAAAGTTTTGGAATGTTGTAGATGATGTAATCATAGGAACAACTCTAAAGGTACTAACACAAAGGTTGTTTTGATTACAGAGGTAAACTTTCAAATTCCTTATGAACATCGGGTGGCACAACTGAAAACTTGGAATAATTGACTAAACCAGACGGATACTAGGACATAATGTAGTGGCGGACAATGCATTATTTGAACGAATCAAAGGAGTGACATGACTTATGAATGTGGATCGACTTGGAAGTCAGCTAATTACCTAATTGACTGAATGAGATGCAAGAAAGTGCCATGTTCAAAGGTTACTACTAACTTCCATTTAATTTGCAAAAAGAATTGATTCCCTTCCCTTAATTTCCCCATCATGATTGATGAGTGTCTCTTTTCATTTTTACAAGTTCAAAGAGGGTAAAAAACACTCATTGTAGCTTATCCGAAGACAAGTCCATTGTTATATATTTCACAAACCTGAGAAAGGAGGGGTTCATTCCCAAAAGAGGGTCTCATAGTGTTGAGTTTAACTCGGTATTGTTCATGTTTAGAGACTCTGAATGAAAATGGAAGAACACTCCAAAGGGTCCTTTTTTGTAGCTAGTCAATCCGAACCGAAAAAGAGATAAAATACCATCGGAAAGATGACTCTTCAGGTACTTTTATGAGCATGAATAAGAAAATTTCACTCAAAAATATTTTCACATTTAAGGATTCTGAAAAGAGTTTAAAGAAGACTCCATTAGGGTTTCTTTTCTCCATGAACGGTTTTTACGAGCCTGAAAAGAAGCGAAAATGACTTGGAACTTTAATACTAGGTTTAGAAAGCATGATCCAACTGTCGAAATGAATGGTTGACGGATTTTTCCATTTTGCGGAAGTATGAAAAAGCCAAAAAAAAACCTACTCGTAGACATTACTGCTCATTTATGTCCCTGCAAAACTTTTTAAAAGGCCATTAGTTCCCAAAAAATATTAAAAATTGACTTTTATAAACTATAGAAAGGGCATTTTTAAATGAAAATTATTTTAGAAAAATTAAAATAATATAATAACCCTAAAAATATTTTATAGAAGGAAAAGTAAATAGTAAAAACCAATTCATTTACCATTTACTAAGTCTTGGAGAGCATTGTGGGAGAATTGGTGTGTAGATTTCAGTTGGAGATTGCAGAGTTGTTACCCGTCCATTTTCTGAGGCGTCAGTTTCAGGTAAGAGCTAGAAGACTTCTCTTCATTTATATGGTTTCCATTTTTCATTTCCATGCATTTTATTTGAGTTTTGGGGCTTTGAAGCCAAACCTAAAAAATGCATCTCGGGTAACGCTTATGGCCTTTGCCGGAGGAGCGGTGCTCGATGAGAACCATGTTTTTAAAGTTTGCATAGGAAATGGCACTGCTCTATCATAAGGGGATAGGAACGGTGCCAACCGTAATGCCCAAAACATTTATTCCCTAGCAAAAATAGAGCATTTTAAGAATTTTTAAAGGTTCGATGTGTCTCTAAATGCTCCATTAATTGTTTTTGATAGGTAATTTTTTTCAAAATGGTGACTTTAAAAGAGAGGGAACATGAAGACGTGGATGCCCGTGCTGCAAGAGATTTGACTTCCATAGATTCTCTACGAGGTTGTGGCCTCTTAAAAATTTTCCATTCTCCTAGCATGGTATCACATGTACGATTACTGGAGTACATCCTGCAGATGTGGAATCTAGAACAACATAATTTTGAGGTGGGACCCCACATTCTCACCGTGGAGGTGGAGGACATTTACTTTTGACTAGACTATCTAGGCATGGAGCGCCTAACTCTTTTATTGGCTCCCAAGCAAGATATATTACCACACACAAAATTATTATTCGTCACTGCTATCCAGGGACCAAGATGTCGGGTAAGAAGATATCGATAAAGGAGGTGACAGAATTACCCCTCGAACTGTTCTATTCACTATGTAGAGGGTTGTTGGGAGCCAAGGAGCTCATAAAGCATCACTAGAACATATGTTGTAGTTCCTAGAGGCCATGGAACCCACAATGTTTAACTAAGTCGAGGCATTATTTCTTGTGTTCAAGGATCAACTGACAAAATGTTGACAAGGAGAGCTCAAACAGTTTGGGTATGTGTCAAAACCCCAAATTTTCACAAAAAATTAAAATTTTAAATGTAACATAAAATGTTTAAAGTCACAGTTTGATAACTACTCGCGGCTAGCAGAAAAATGAAACAGTTAACAATTGTAATGATTAAATTCAAACACATAAAAACTAATACCATTTTAATTTTAATATGATATGCATATGATCTGGATTCAGTTGATTCTAGCTGTACTGATGATTTGCTTTTGTCAAGTAGGCGAGAAGCTATGTTCTAAACTGAGGCTTACTTAGCAATTGCTAACTCAGCTGGATTTCTAATTCTTATAGGTTCTGCAGGTAAATTTTTGAACATGTAGCAGTTTGTTTTTGCATTAAGTCAAGAAGTACTTCTTTAGCATAATAAAAATGCTAGAGCATAATTTGATTAATAGAAAGCAAGGCTACGATGAGGTAAAGTAATTCTTTTGGTGTTTTTAAATCTATGACAATATATTAAGTTAGTCGTAAATACCATTGTCCATAATATACTAGTGCCTTTTACTAGCATGAGTTCTACTTAAGTTTTTTTTTTTAATATTATATACCTAGTTACTCACAAGTTTTACTGATGAGCATAGGGCTCATGATTTAATATAGAAACACTTTGATTGAAGCATGAACTTACTGCTATTGCTATGTCTAATGTTCAATGTGCTGCTTTATAAGCATGACTATAATTCTAAGACCTTCAAATAAAAATTTTACAATTGATTACATAGGTTTACTTTTAATTCAGCTCTTATAGTGAAGAGTATCATCCTGTTTATTTATATATAGTTCTAATAGTCTTCTTGCACTACTAGCCACCAAGCTATAATTTCGATTTTTCTAAGTGTCACCAGGTCACATGTATTATTGTAATATTGCAGTATCATATCTCTTAATAATATTACTAAGTGATTCTTACTTTTAACTCTAGGTAGTCTTACAACCTAGAAACTACCAAGGTAATAGTCTAAATAATGTATTGATTTAATAAGAGTTTGGTTATTTATAGATACCAAAAGAACATTAACGTCCAAGAAGTTTTCACACCAAAACACTGTAGACTTTATGCAAATATAAGAGTTATTCTAGGGTGGAATTACTATCTATATTTACTAACATATTGTTAATCTATAAAAAAATTACTTCACCAACTCGTGCATGCATAACACTAGTTCTAATAATATAGCATGTATCATCAAACATAAGGTTTGTATGAATAGTCATTAGTAGTACTATCGACTCATGGTCAAAGGAATATACTCCACTATTGATCTTTGTATAAATGTTTTTACCAAAGATTGATTACAAGGGTTTCAAAATGCAAAAGTTAACGATAAAAACAAATGTTTTTACCATTGCTTGATTTTATTTTTTATCATTGCAATGATACGAATTTTAGTTTATAACAAACATTATCATCATGGTTATCATATAAATCATTGGCAATAATATGTTTTACCCCACAGTGCAGGAGAACTATATTGATCAACCCACTGCTGAGTAAAAATATTGATGGGCACGTGGATGAGTCTCCACCATGCATTGGTCGATTTAAAAGCACGTAAAGAAACCCTATCTTCTTCATTTCTCTTTCAAGGGTTTTTCTCTACACTGTCTAGGTTCCTTCGTGGCCATGAGAGGCTAACTGGTTCATAGAATGACACTCCTTAAGTGAGTGGTAAAGTGTTATATCATTGTGCAAGAGTTAAAGAATTCCCAGTTTGTAACGTGGTTTCATTCTTGAAGTTTATAAACACCATGAGGATGGTTTTCTTATCTCTGTCAGTATTTTAGAGAGCGGGGCATAGTGTTACCCTTGTCTTTTCTCGTGGCTTGCTCCTTCGTCGGTGTAAAACTGAAAACAAGAACCTCACTACCTTTGTCATAGATTTGGCACGAGGGTTTCATCTCTTCAAAGTGCAGTTCCTCGAACTGGTTCAGTTACCTCCTCGGCTCCATATTTCTTACTTATAGGTAAATAGAATTACCCTGCTATTACTTTTATTTTCTAGTTTCAATTTTAGAAGAATGAAAATAGTATCTAACTAAAGCATTCGGCCTTTTTCTTACAGGTTACCTTTCGTCTTCGAGCTTGAAATAACCCTCTCCAACGCTGGTTGAATTCATGGCCAAAAGGGGTAAGACTTGGTTTAATGTGGCATCTCCCTGCTTGCAAAGGTTAATGGAAAGGAGTTACAGTTTGAAGGGAAGCATGGCTTCAATTCCTCCAATGTTTAGATGCTCAGTTTTAAGTTATTACTTAGTTTTGTTGTTAAAAACCCTTGCATGTTACTAGCTAGCTCCGGCTTATATGCCATGACTTGTAATTAGTTTTCTTGACTTGTAAAATGGACTGCAGCCTTATGTCTTGATAATATCATACTTTGGTTTTTAAAATAAAATGGGTTTCTCCTGTACTTATAGTTTTTAAGTGACTCCTGTTTCGAATTACTCTATTTATTATAATTCAACTTGTAAATACTAATAAGATAGGTTTTCTTCTTCAACTATCAGAGAAGTAAATTTACTATTAATGATATATTTTGTACGTAAATATTGTTATTGTGAAGACTGTAGATCAGTCATAATGTAAAACTTATAAATTTATACTTATCAGTTTAGGATATAATAGCTAGGGTTTAATGGAAATGAAACCCTTGCATAAATGTATTCTTAATTTAATTATTACTTAGGCACTGTTTCTTGTTGCTTTAGTTTGGCTATTACAGGTGTATGGTAGTTTATTAACCTGTTAACTATATATTTATTTTACCTGTTTATAAAATATATTTGTCTTAACAAAAGACTGTAAACAGTCTACAGTATGAGTTGTAATCTTCTTGTAAAGTTTGTTTACATAATTATTAAAGTAAACGGATTAAAATATAAATAAATTAATTTATAAATAGATAAATTAAAATAAATTAATTTATAAATAGATAAATTAAAAGTTAGGGTTTCGATAGGTTTTTCTTTCATAGGTTATAACCCTATCCGGTATTGATAATTATTTCCTGAATAAGTAATTTCTTAGTTCTGTTTTAATTACTAATTACATTTATTTTTATTTACTATTCTGTAACTTGAGCTCTGTAAAGAATACAAGGTTAACTTCGTAACTCTGTTTACTTTTCATAAATAAAGGGTTTGTAAACATAACCCTATTCTAGTTTATATTAAGTAATAGTTTAAGATTTAGTTAATAGTTTTAAAAGATAAACTGTGTGGTTAAAAATTTGTTTATATACTTAGCTATTATCTTCTATAAGATTTTATTTTATCAATATATTATTACTGTAATTCTAGTGTAGTTTACTATTTCTTTTCCTGCATTTTTATTTAGTTATACTAAGTAAAAACAGTAAACACAAATATATCATAACACTATTTTCCCTTCATAATATTTTAAACATTGAAATAAATTTAGTTTCCTATCTATTATTTTCATTCACTTATCTACTTTAATCATTCTAACTGTAATAGAGTACGACCTAGTTTCCAGGTGTGAAAAAACACAGTTTAGAAATTTATTTTCATTCTAACACATTATTCTCTAAATCCTTTTCATTTCTATAACAATATAATAAGAATACTAAATCTAACATTTCACAAACTGAACTTTTAACATCCATATAACAGTTAAACTAAGATTTATTTAAGTAAAATAGTAAAATAAATAACATAGAACCTGTTGAGGATAGACGACAACAGCTTTAGGAGGCCATTCCTCCCTACCAATCTCTTGTAGAGCACTCAAACAACGCTTCCTCAGGGCCCCCGAGTTTGTTCCTGGTCTTCTTGGCTGATAACTAGGTGGAGAACGCAAACAGTAGAACCCTCTGTCAATTGACTAGTTCAATACCTCAGTAAAACACTCTACTCTTAGCAGTATGATCTTTAGCTTAAAAGTTGCAACTAGATAAATCAGCAGTTATCCCCTCAAACACTTTCCATATTTTCCTTCCATTGAATTTCTCTGAAGTACATTCATTCACTCTGAATGATGACTTCTCTAGAATGAGTAGCCTTAGTTCTCTTCAATGGGAATTTTTATAAAGATTGCCTAGGTCTTTTGGGTCAGTTTTCATTAATTGAGCCACCTGCTCTAATTTCACTTTCTTGGGGAATCATGACCACAAATGTAGGGAGGTTTCCACCTGCAACAGTTGGAAGTGGTTTGAGGATGCTCTCCACCAATTTGACCAGTAAACACCCTTTTAACAGCTCTCCTAAGCTGTTGTCTCCTCATTTATTTATTTATAAATAAAATATTCAAAATTTACATTAAATATCCTTGACCCCACTGGGTCATCAATTACAACTTAGCATAAAATTTAACATACTATTCTTCAAATAATATAAAATAGTTTTTTGTGAAATTGGGGCATGTGACATACACACCCCCTTAAATCATAACATCGTCCTTGATGTTATTTATTCCTCATCCTCAATATTCCTCTAGAAGAGAATTGGATATGCATATCGCATGTGGCTTTCCAATTCCCAGGTGGCTTCCTCTCGACTAAGGTGCTTCCATTGCACCTTTACCTGACCAATGGTATGGTTCCGAAGTGTGATCTTCCTCCGCCCGAGGATACAGTCCGGTTCCACCAGAAAATTTCCTTCTGGTTCCACCTGTACATCATTCCAGTTAACAACATGAGTAGTATCATGAACATATTTCTTTAATACAGAAATGTGAAAAACATTATGAACTCTTAAATTCGGTGGTAAGGGTAACTGATAGGCTACCTGTCCAATCCTGGATAGTATTTCAAAAGGACCACAGTAACGAGGTGCTAGTTTTACACAAATACCCAACCTCAGAGAGCTCCTTTTGGGTCTCACCTTGATGAACACATGTTCACCTACCTAAAAATCCCTTGGATTTCTTTTAAGGTCTGCTTGACTTTTCTGTCGATCTTGCGCAATTTTCAGATTACCTTGTACCTGCCTTAAAATTTATTTCATTTATTTCGATAGTTCAGGACCTAATACTAATCTGTCCACTGGATTACTCCAAGAGATAGGAGTGTTACACTTCCTTCCATACAAGATTTCGAAAGGACTAGATCTGGCTGAAGCTTGATAATTATTATTATAAGAAAATTCTACCATATGCAAATAATCCTCCCATTTATCTAGATGATCCTTTACATACATTCTGAGTAAATCTTCTAGTACTTGGTTTAATCTTTCAGTCTGTCCATCGGTTTGAGGATGGAACGAAGTACTAAAATTTAGTGTAGTATTTAATTCTTTAAACATATATTTCCAAAAGTTACCTATAAATTTAGGGTCTCGATCTGAGATTATAACTTTCGATATCCCATCCAGTCGGAAAATTTTCTTTAAAAATATATTAGCTATGTTTGCATCTTTATACGTTGTTTTCACAGGTATAAAATGGGCTGCTTTACTTAATTTATTGACCACTACCATTATAGAATCATTTAAATTCTGATTTTTAGGCATCCTAGTAACAAAATCAAGACTAATTATCTCCCATTTCTAGCTAGGAATGGGCAATGGCTGAAGCAATCCAACTGGATGTTGATGTTCAGTTTTTACTTGCTGACATTCAAATCATCTAGCGATATATTTTGCCAGTTCAGTCTTCATGTTTGGCCAAAAATATTCTTTTCTTAACATAGTTATAGTCTTCTGATAACCAGGATGGCCTGAGTATGGAGTTTTATGGATTTCATTTAAAATTAATAACTTAACTTTAGGTACATTAGGTACATAT
Source organism: Pseudotsuga menziesii (assembly GCA_001517045.1). Classification (NCBI taxonomy): domain Eukaryota; kingdom Viridiplantae; phylum Streptophyta; class Pinopsida; order Pinales; family Pinaceae; genus Pseudotsuga; species Pseudotsuga menziesii. The sequence continues at coordinate 104,700 of LPNX010630563.1, forward strand.
ATTCTGTCTTTCTACAGTAAAAATCCTTTTTCATTCAAGATGTACCCTTTACTTAAACTTTCTGTTGTATTTTCTTTTTCTTTTACTTGTAATTTTTGGTAAATTTCATCTTGTTCTATTCCTTCTTTAAGCTGTTCTTCCAGATCTGTTGTATAAGTGTTGATAACTGCTATAAAGTTCATCCTTCCATTTCTACTTAATGCATCAACAACTTTATTTTCTTTCCCTTTAATGTGCTAAATTTCGAAATCATACTCACTTAGAAAACCTAGCCACCTAGCTTGTCTAGCATTCATATTAGGTTGATCTAATAGATATTTTAGTCCTTTATTATCTATCATTAGAATAAATTTTCTTCCAATTAAATGATGATGCCACATCTTTAGAGCATGTATAACAATAGCTAATTCTAGGTCATAAGTTGCATAATTCTTTTCATGAATTTTTAATTTCCTATATTCATAAGCGATAACATGCCCTTATTGAGTCAACACTCTTCCTAAACCATCATTGCAGACGTCAGTACACACTACAAAATCTTTATTTGGACCAGCTATTCTTAAAATAGGTGCGTTGGTTAATAAATTTTTTAACTTTTTAAAACTCTCCTCGCACTTCTGATTCTAATCAAATTTCTTTCCCTTCTTTTGCAAAGAGGTTATCGGATTTTGTATTCTTGAAAAAACGTCAATGAACCTCCAGTAATAACTGGTAATTCCCATGAAGGATCGAACATCAGTTACATCTTTAGGAACTGGCCAATCTTCAATTGCCTTTATCTTTTCAGGATCCACCAAAATTCCTTCCTTAGTCACCACATGACCTAAGTACTATATTTTATCCTTAAATAAATAGCATTTACTAAACTTTGCAAAGAGTTGATGATCTTGTAACTCTTACAAAACAATTTTCAAATGTTCTTTATGCTCTTCTTTAGATTTTGAATAGATTAATATGTCATCGATAAACACGACCACAAACTTGTCCTGATATTTATGCATTACATTGTTCATTAAACACATAAAAATAGTTGGGGCATTAGTAAGCCCAAATGGCATGACGACAAACTCGTAATGGCCATATCGAGTCCTAAAAGTTGTTTTAAAGATGTCCTCGTCTTTAATTCTAACTTGGTGATATCTAGACCTTAAATCAATTTTCAAAAATACCGTAGCTCCTCGTATTTGATCAAACAGATCATCTATGCGAGGCAACGAGTATCTATTTTTAATAGTCATGTTATTCAACTGATGGTAATCTATGCAAAGTTGCAGAGTTTCATCCTTTTTCTTAACGAACATGACATGTGCCCCCCAGGGAGACACACTGGGTCAAATATACTTCTTGTCAATAAGTTCTTTTAATTGTGATTTAAGTTCATTAAGTTCAAGTATGTTCATACGATAAGGGGCCTTTGAGCTGGGTAATGAACCAGGTACTAGTTCAATGGTAAAATATAGTTCCCTTTTCGAAGGTAGTCCCAAAATTTCTTCTGGAAATACATCTGCATACTCTTTTAAAAATGGTATATCCTCCATCCTTAATTTATCTGTATTATTTAGATTTTCCTCATTAGTTATTGTTACTGCATAAGGATTACAACCTTTCCTAACAACTCTCTTAAGCTACAGAGTAGAAATCTGCCTTACAGTTGTTTTTCTAGGGATTCCCTTTACACTTATTGGTTTTCCATATTTATTTATACAAGTAAAGGTTTTATCATAACAGTTTAAGATCACCCTATATTGCTCTAACCAATCCATGCCAATTAGTATGTCATAAGAGCCCAGAGGTAGTACATTAAGCTTCACAAAAGTTTCAAATTGATCCATAACTACTGCACAGTTCTTTACAAAACAAGTTACCTTCATTTTTGCACCAGTGGCTAACTGAACCGACCAAGAACTTTCAAACTTATCAATAGGAAGCTTACATTTTTCTTCCAATTTAGGTGAAATATAACTTATACTAGCTCCTGGATCAATTAAAATAGCTATGGGTGTTTGGTTTATCTTACCTTCTACTTCCACCATGGAAGTTTGATAGTCTATTTTTCAATTCTCTAGGGCTGCATTGATCCTGGGCATAGTCCTTGCTAAATCTCCAACAGTCATATCCTCCTGTAATGTATGGATATTACTGACAGTCTTTTTTCGATTAGGACAGACTGAGGCATAATGTGGGCCATTACACTCCCAGCACTTTATGGGTTCTTTTTTTTCAAATTTTTTTGTGTAATTACCATGATTATTAGTAGACACTTTACTCTTTTTATTGTTCTGATTGTTTGGTGAATTATTCTTATTCCCTTAAAAATACTTGTTAGGAAATTTTCTGGCCTTATTATTTTTAGAATTATGATTCGGCACAAACTCTTTATTCTTTTGATCATAATTATTATTATTCTTTTTGGCCTTCTAGTTGGCCATACTCTCTTTTTTCCTATTATGTTCATAACATAAATTGGCTTTCCTCATAGCTTCTTCCAGATTTTTTGGATTGTCATACTCAATCCTATCCTTTATGTGATAAGGTAAACAGCTAAGGAACCGCTATACCTTTGGTTTTTCATCTATAATATATGGCACATACCTAAGTAGACTTAAAAAATTACTGTTCAAATCTTTCATAGTCATTGTACCTAGTTTAAGCTCACAGAATTCTTTTGCTCTTTCTTCATAGTACTGTTCAGATAAGAATTTATTTTTAAAGTACTTCTTGAAGGTACTCCAATTTATGTTCTTCTTTCGTATTCCTTTCACTCTCTTTAAATCTTGCCACCATATATCAGCTTTCCCTGAAAGATTATAGAGAGCCATTCTAGCCTTTAATCGGTTAGAATAGTTTTAAATCTGGAAGTACTTCTTCATCCTAGATAACCAGGATTCCGCTTCCTCCCCCTTCTTAGTTTCCCCATTAAAGGTTGGTGGTTTGATATTTTTTAACTCTCCATAAATTTCTTCATATGGTTTATATTTTCTCTTCCTGGTATGGTGGTTATCCTCACTACTATCACTAGTAGAATGGAAATTACGTTGATCACCAAACACTTCGGAAGATGAACTGCTTTCATTTTTATCCTGTTTAATGTTTTTATACTTATGTTGGTAAATTATATCTTCTAAATCATCTCTTTTACCCCTTTCCTCAGTTTGAAATTTTTCTGTTAGGATCCGATTCAGCTCCTCCTGAGCTCTCAAAATCCTCTCATTTTCTTTTTTAACAGATTCCATTTCAGATTTTAATTATTTTACTGTTTGTAAAAGTTCTGAGGAATTAGTGGTTATGTCTTCTAGTATAGGTTCTCTTTGTAAGTTTTCTTGTTCAGTAAAGGGAGATTCCTCTTCCGCAGATTTCTCTAGTCTTTCCATACCTATTGTTAAACTCAGAAACAATTTTCTTTATTGAATAACATTAAAAGAAAACAACATCATCAAAATGATTTAATACACTATTTCATATAAGCAAGTTGAGTTTCGTCAAGGCCTAGTGTTTGAACCTTGTTCTCTGATACCACATGTCAAAACCCCAAATATTCACAAAAAATTAAAATTTTTAATGTAACACAAAATGTCTAAAGTCACAGTTTGATAACTACTAGCGGGTAGCAGAAAAATGAAACAGTTAACAATTGTAATGATTAGCTTCAAACACATAAAAACTAATACCATTTTAATTTTAATATGATATGTATATGATCTCCATTCAGTTGCTTCTAGTTGTACTGATGATTTGCTTTTGTCAAGTAGGTGAGAAGCTATTTTCTAAACTGAGGCTTACTTAGCAATTGCTAACTCAGCTGGATTTCTTATTCTTACAGGTTCAACATGTAATTTTTTGAACAAGTAGGAGTTTGTTTTTGCATTCAGTCAAGAAGTACTTCTTTATCATAATAAAAATTCTAGAGCATAATTTGATTAATAGAAATCCAGGCTACGATGAGGTAAAGTACTTATTTTGCAATTTTTAAATCTATGACAATATATTAAGTTAGTCGTAAAGATCAATGTCTGTAATATACAAGTTCCTTTTACCAGCATGAGTTCTACTTAAGTTTTTTTTTTATATTATATACCCAGTTAGTCACAAGTTTTACTGATGAGCATAAGGCTCATGACTTAATATAGAAACACTTTGACTGAAGCATGAACTTACTGCTATTGCTATGTCTAATGTTCAATGTGTTTCTTTATAAGCATGAGTATAATTCTAAGACCTTCAAATAAAAATTTTACAATTGATTACACAGGTTTACTTTTAATCCAGCTCTTATAATGAAGAGTAGCATCCTGTTTATTTATATATAGTTCTAATAGTCTTCTTGCACTACTAGCCACTAAGCTATAATTTCAATTTTTGTAAGTGTCACCAGGTCACATGTATTATTGTAATATTGCGTTATCATATCCCTTAATCATATTACTGAGTGATTTTTACTTTTAACTCTAGGTAGTCTTACGACCTAGCAACTACCAAGGTAATAGTCTAAATAATAGCCTGATTTAATAAGAGTTTGGTTCTTTATAGAGACCAAAAGAACATTAACTTCCAAGAATTTTTCACACCAAAACACTGTAGACTTTATGCAAATCTAAGAGTTATTCTAGGGTAGAATTACTATGTATATTTACTTACATATAGTTAATCTATAAACAATTTACTTCACCAACTCGTGCATGCATAGCACTAGTTCTAATAATATAGCATGTATCATCAAACATAAGGTTTGCATGAATAGTCATTAGTAGTACTATCGACTCATGATCAAAGGAATATACTCCACTATTGATCTTTGTATAAATGTTTTTACCAAAGATTGATTACAAGGTTTTAAAAATGCAAAAGTTAATGATACAAACAAATGTTTTTACCATTGCTTGATTTTATTGTTTACCATTGCAATGATACAATTTTGACTTTATAACAAACATTATCATCGTGGTTATCATATAAATCATTGGCAATAATATGTTTTACCCGACAGTGCAGGAGAACAATATTAATCGACCCACTGCTGAGTAAAATTTTTGATGGGTACATGGATGACTCTCCACCATGCATTGGTCAATTTAAAAGCATGTAAATAAACCCTATCTTCTTCATTTCTCTTTCAAGGGTTTGTCTCTGAGTTGTCTAAGTTCCTCTGTGGCCATGACAGGCTCACTGGTTCATTAAATGACAGTCCTTAAGTGAGTGGTATAGTGCTATATCATTGTGCAAGAGTTAAAGAATTCCCAATTTGTAACGTGGTTTCGTTCTGGAAGTTTATGAACACCATGAGGGTGGTTTTCTTATCTCTGTCAGTAGTTTAGAGAGCTGGGCATAGTGTTACCCTTGTCTCTACTCGTGGCTTGCTCCTTCGTCGGTGTAAAACTGAAAACAAGAACCTCACTACCTCTATCACAGGTTTGGCATGAGGGTTTCATCTCTTCAAAGTGCAATTCCTCGAGCTGGTTCGGTTACTTCATCGGCTCCATATTTCTTACTTACAAGTAAATAGTATTACCCTACTATTAATTTTATTTTCTAGTTTCAATTTTAGCATAATCGAAATAGTATCTAACTAAAGCATTCGGCCTTGTTCTTGCAGGTTACCTTTCATATTCGGGCTTGAAAGAACCCTCTCCAATCCTGGTTGACTTCATGGCCAAAACGGGGAAGCCCCGGTTTAATGTGGCATCTCCCTGCTTGCAAACGTTAATGGAAAGGAGTTATAGTTTTAATGGAAGCATGGCTTCGATTCCTCCAATGTTTAGATGGTCAATTTTAAGTTATTCCTTAGTTTTGTTGTTAAAAACCCTTGCATGTCACTCGGTAGCTCCGGCTTATATGTCGTGACTTGTATTTAGTTTTCTTGACTTATAAAAGGGATGACAGCCTTACGGCTTGATAATATCATACTCTGGTTTTTAAAATAAAAGGGATTTCTCCTGTACTTATAGTTTTTAAGTGACTCCTATTTTGAATTACTTTGTTTATTATAATTCAACTTGTAAATACTAACACTGTAAGATAGGTTTTCTTCTTCAATTGTCAGAGAAGTAAATTTACTATTAATGATATCTTTTGTAAGTAAATATTGTTATTGTGAAGACTGTAGATCAGTCGTAATGTAAAATTCATAAATTTATACTTATCAGTTCAAGATATAATAGCTACGGTTTAATGGAAATGAAACCCTTTCATAAATGTATTCTTAATTTAATTATTACTTAGGCACTGTTTCTTGTTGCCTCAGTTTGGCTATTACAGGTGTATGGTGGTTTATTAACCTATTAACTATATATTGATTTTACTTGTTTATAAAAGATATTTGTCTTAATAAAAGACTGTAAAAATTCTAAAGTAAGAGTTGTAATCTTCTTGTAAAGTTTGTTTACATAGTTATTAAAGTAGACGGATTAAAACCTAAATAAATTAATTTATAAATAGATAAATTAAAAGTTAGGGTTTCGATCCTCAGGTTTTTCTTTCACAAGTTATAAGCCTGTCTGGTATTGATAATTATTTCCTGAATAAGTAATTTCTAAGTTCTATTTTAATTACTGATTACATTTATTTTTATTTACTATTCTATAACTTGAGCATAGAAGGTTAACTTTGTAACCCTGTTTAGTATTCATAAATAAAGGGTTTGTAAACATAACCCTATTCTGGTTTATATTAAGTAATAGTTTAAGATTTAGTTAATAGTTTTAAAAGATAAACTACGTGGTTAAAAATTTGTTTATATACTTAGTTGTTATCTTCTATAAGATTTTGTTTTATCAGTATATTATTACTGTAATTCTAGTGTAGTTTACTGTTTCTTTTCCTACATTTTTATTTAGTTATACTAAGTAAAAACAATAAACACAAATATATCATAACACTATTATCCCTTCATAATATTTTAAACATTGAAATAAATTTACTCTACTATCTATAGATTCAAAATCCTATCTATTATTTTCATTCACTTATCTACTTTATGCATTCGAACTGTGCTAGAGTACGACCTGGTTTCCAGGTGTGGAAAAACACAGTTTATAAATTTATTTTCATTCTAACAAATTATTCTCTAAATCCATTTCATTTCTATAACAATCTAATAAGAATACTAAATCTAACATTTCACAAACTGAACTTTTAACATTCATATAACAGTTAAACTAAGATTTATTTAACTAAAATAGTAAAATAAATAACATAGAACCTGTTGAGGACAGACGAAAACAGCTTTAGGAGGTCGTTCCTCCCCACCAATCTCCTGGACAGTGCTCAAACAACGCTCCTCAGGACCCCCTAGCCTGTTCCCGGTCTTCTTGGCTGAGAACTAGGTGGAGAATGCAAACAGTAGAACCCTTTGGCAACTGACTAGTTCAATACCTTAGTAAAACACTCTGCTCTTAGGAGTATGATCTTCAGCTTAAAAGCTATAACTAGATCAATTAGCAGTTATCCCCTCAAACACTTTCCAGATTTTCCTTCCATTGAATTTCTCTGAAGTACAATCATTCACCCTAAATGATCAATTCTCTAGAATGAGCAGCCTCAGCTCTCTTCAATGGGAATTTTTATAAAGATTGCCTAGCTCTTTTGGGTCGGTTTTCATTAATTGAGCCACCTGCTCTGATTCCACTTTCTTGGGGAATCATGACCACAAATGTAGGGAGGTTTCCACCTGCAATAGTTGGAAGTGGTTTGAGGATGCTGCCACATGTCAGTTTGCTCTCCACCCAGTATCCTCCACCAATTTGACCAGTAAATACTCTTTTAATAGCTCTCCTAAGCTGTGGTCTCCTCATTTATTTATTTATAAATAAAATATTCATAATTTACATTAGATATCATTGACCCCACTAGGTCATCAATTACAACTTAGCATAAAATTTAACATATTGTTCCTCAAATAATATAAAATAGTTTTTTTTGCAAAATTGGGGCATGTGACAGTATGGGAGTATTTTAACATGCTTCTTCTTCGATATGGTACCTCTCCTAATACCACCAGATGTGTTTACTAATATTAGGGCTCGAGACCCTCGCATGCTGCAGTGGGTGGATATCATAGACCCCATAGGAGGTGGTTGAGCCAAGGTAAAATATAGGGCTCTCTTCTTTTGTTGGCTGAACGAAAAAATATTTATGATTAAGGAATATGCCTATGTTAGGACCAAATTTTGAGGGGATCCCGATCTACCACCACCAGTTGGTTCTCAGTGGGGTGACATCAATAATAAAATGCTCAAGATATTGATGTATTTTTGTATTTTCATGTTTTATGATTTTTAGAGATGAGAACAAGAACTAATGGTTTTATACAAATTTTGCAGATGTGTGGCTTGGGATTTCATCCCCAATGGATAGAAGAGTAGGAGCTTGCCTTGTACATGGAGGTGATGATGAGCTAACTGAGATAGAGGAGAACCTCGACCGGTTGACTTTGGACATCCCAGATGTTGCGATAGATGACCTACCTAGGAGGTTTCAGAGACATACTGTGGGAGTGTCAGGTTGCTTTAGTCGCTTGCTACATAGGGTATCAAGGATTATTATGTGTTACCATGAGCACCATTAGGGTGGTTTGCATGATGTATCACTGAAATATTACTAGCCTCAGGATTTTTTGTATCATTTTGTATACCTGAAATATGGAGTGCTTCAGACGGGGTCTCATGAGTCGTGACCATATTTTTTGTAAAAAAACATTATATATATCTATATCTATATCTATCTATCTATCTATCTATCTATCTATCTATCTATCTATCTA
>LPNX010630563.1:113708-190430 GCA_001517045.1 Pseudotsuga menziesii
ACTTTACAATGAATCATGTTTTAATTTTGAAAGTTATGAATGGGCGATATACAAGTCTAGAATGTAGTTTTCTAATGAGTTAATAACCATATTATCATACCTAGGGATATTCTTGTAAGTGATGAAATCAAATACATCTCTAATAGACATGCTCTTCGAAAGAGGCAAAGAATTTTGGGGTTCCTGATGGTATAAACATGGTTTAAATAAAAAACCACTGGCTAAGATTCCATAAATACTACCAAATCATGAATGTCCCAAGATGCAGCCTTAGTTAGTAAATTTATCACTTCCTAATACTCAACGATGTTTTTGGTAGTCGGACCAATACAAACTACTCCTGATCTGACTAAGTCATGAGCTAGGGAATACAAAACCCAAGCAGTTGAAGCGAGGTTCAAGGTATGACGGCAAGAACCATCAACAAAACCATAAAAATCCATCTGATCTACATAACCAAAACATCATATAAACAATATGGACAACAAACTCAAAACCATATTGAAAATGCCAAAACACACTAAAAAGTCAAATAATATACATATATACAAGGTACCATACATAAATAACTTAAGAATAGTACCTCTTCAGGTACAACCGATTGTGAGGTTTCCCAAAGGGTATCACATCATAGTATACGAGCTCGTAAGACCCTTTATCTAAGAAATTATTGACGAAAAAGGGATCATAACACATAGACTCAAAATTTCCCTTCCCTAGTTTATCATGTATCTGATCATAAGCCAAGACTAGGTCACCTTCATTGAAAACACGAGACTGAATAGACTTATAATATTGTTCCTTGATGCATTTGTTTTGTTCCTCGTTAGACAAGGAAACATCTCTTCTACTTTCATCAAGGTTGGTCAAGTATAAAAATATCTCTTCCTTGGCAGAAGTGTTCAAGAGAAGTTCTACAACAAGTTTAAGTGATGGAATTTGACACTCGATAGGGAGGACAAATTTTAGTCCATAGAACAAATGAAAGGGTGTGAAACTAGTTTTTGTTTTCACTGAAGTCCTATAACCCCAAAGTATAGAGAAGAGAGTCAAGTGCCAGTTCAATTTGTGATCTCCAACCATCCTACGCAACATAGTTTTCAAAACCTTGTTAATGGCCTAGACCTGACGATTAGCCTACAGGTAATACGGATTTGAGTTTTCATGGAGAAAACCCAGCTTAGCACTTAGCTCAGCCATCAGCTGATTACGGAAATGAGATTTGTGGTCAGTGACTATGGCTTATGGGGCTCCAAACCTAGCTATCACATGGTTAGATAAAAATAGGGTGGCAGTCTTACCATCCTCTGCATATGTAGGCATTTCCTTAGCACATTTTGTAAAGTAATCAATGGCTATGATGATGTCACCATGCCCCCTAGCCAATGTAGGATTACAATGCATAAAATCAATAACCCACTTGGAAAAAGGGCCAACTACAATGAAGAGGTGTAAAGGAGAAGGGTGGGTGCCCTTTTTAGGGTAAAAGTGTTCGTAGGGTGGGAATTTCTTAACCACTTCATCACAATATTTAAATATCGAAGGCCAAAAATACCTAGCGCGAAGGATTTTCTGGGCTGTATCCATCCCAGAAAGATGACCGCCATATGCTCCAGAGTGGCAGGAATTCAGAACCTATCAGCCTCTTTGTGCATAAGGAACCGTCAAAGGATAGAGTAAAAACCACATCGATACAATGTATCATTTAGAATGAGATAGTACTTTTCATGGTGATAGATACGACCACGATCATCACAGGATATGTTGGGCTAAAATATCTGATTCTAGATATAGATGATCAAATATCCATACCATGGATTAGTTGTGCTTATCAAGAACAAAAATTCATTCGGAAATGAATTGTTGCGATCAGCTTCCATCAAAGCACAAGGAAGGTCACACATCCACCCCGGAAAACCAAGTATTTCTTAGAAGTGGCCTTGGCGAACTCAAGATCAAATTCTTGTAAGATAACAATCCAATGGGAATACTTGCCCTCTAGAACTCGATGAGTCAGAATGTAGTACATGGGTTTTTGATCCACGAGTATAGTTTTGGTATGAATTAGAATGTAATGACAAACAAATTGTATAGAAATTACCGTAGCTAGAGCTAACTTCTCCACGCGCGAGTAACGGGTTTCAGAGTCAATGAGACTCTTACTTAGGTAATATATCACGTGTTCTTGGTTGTTGGGATCTTCCTATGCTAGAACAATTCCAATGGTTGTAGTGGAGGGAGAAACATACAACAAAAAGTATTTTGAATAATATGGGGAGTGCAATACCGATGAATGGGTCAGAGCATGTTTCATATTATCATAATCTCATTGGGCTTGGTCATCCCAGAAGAAAGGAGTGTCCTTATTTAGGAGACACATATAACCATGTGTTTTCTTTCCGAAGTTTCATACGAAACGACGAAGAGACTTTTCCTTCCTATGAAACTTTGGAGCTCAGTGATATTTGTCGTGGTAGGTAAGGAAAGAATAGTAACAATTTTCAAAGGATCAATCCAGATGCCATCTTTGGAAACCACAAATCCAAGAAGACGTCCAATCTCAACACAAAAGACACATTTTTGTGGATTAAGCCGAATATTATAATGACGACAACTAAGAAAAACATCTCTAAGGTGCCCTGGCTTGTCATCCCATTGTTGTGAATGAGTAGGGAGACCACTAAGGTATAGCTCCACGATGTGCTTGATATTGTAAAAAACATAGTACATGGCGCATTGGAATGTAGCTCCAACATTTTTCAAACCAAAAGTTAACTTCCTATATGCGAAGGTTCCCCATAGGAAAATGAATTTCATTTTATGTTGATCGGTGGGTAGAATATCTATCTGATTGTAGCCGAAAAAACCATCCATAAAACAAAAGATGATGCTCCCAGCACAATTAGCGATGATATGATAAATTTGTGTAGAAAATTTGTCCTTAAAAAAAGAATTATTTAAATCTCAAAATTGATACAGACTCTAATAATTCTCTTCTTCTTAGCAACAGGGACAATATTAGGCACCCATTCCATCAAGGGTATGGGATAAATAAACCCCGCCTTAAGAATCTTTTTCGCTTCAACTTTAATATCCGTATCCTTCCTAGGATGGCCTTGACATAATTTTTGTCGGACAATTTTTTCCATGGGATAGGTTCTAATATCATGTACAACAATGGACAGTTTGATCCCAGGAATTTCCTCATACGTCTAGGAAAAAATATCACATGAATATTTGAAAAGGGATCTATAACTTTCAGTTTCCTCTATCGAGAAGTTCTGTCCTACATGAACGTGCTCAACAGTTCCGATCTTGAATCATATGTCAATTGGGGTTGTCTTAGTGATGTTGTAAATATTTCCTTCGGAATCTGTGTCTTACAACAATACATGCATTTTCAGATTGGTGACAATATCAGTACTGATGAGAGATACAAGATCAAATTCTGCCGAGCTGGCATTGGGAAGAAAAGAATATCGATGATGATGATTTTCCCATACAGGTTCATTTTCACTCATGATATCCATGATGGACTCATCTGATGGAAATGTCTATGTGAGATAGTCTAGATTGGGAAGAGAGGTTTCTAACTAGTAGGGAAAGTTGTAAAGGATCCAAAGCTACCATATGAATATCATCTGGCTAGACATTGGAAATAGATTAAACAACATTGTAAAGTGCTTCATAAGGGCCAAGAGAGGATGAATCAACAACTTATTTTCCTTTATGACTATAACCAGTCATGGAAATCATGTTCATGGTGTCCACTTCCATACTAGGAGGGGTGGAGGGAAACACTCTCATAAGGTTTGAATCCTTCATCATGCCTACCCTAATCGATTGATAAGGAGGAGGGGACTGACCGAGAATAGGGATGTTATTTGCGATGGGGGTAGTAACATCTAGTGAACAAAATTCAAGTTGATCGATGCTCACAATATTCCCCATATGAGGGAATTGGAGAGTTAGAAACACTATCGAAGTGACATCTGTCATAGCATAGAACTAGTTTCTCCCCAATAGAATATTGTAATCCAATGAGGAATCAACTACTTCCACTTGAATGGAAACATTCTTTCCCCCGAGCTTGATTGAAAGGGCTAGAAAAATACCATAAGGATGGAAACCTCATCCATCGAAATATTTTAAGCTTATAGGTGACTTCGTAAGTTCAAGAGAACCAATGGTCCTCTAGCAGGATACAGACAAAACTGAGGTTGAAGCCCCCTCATCCAAAATGGTCTGATGGACCTTTCTCCCAACCACTCTCGTCACAATTTGAAATGCAAGCTAGTGGGGTAACCTAGAATTATGGTTATCCACATTGAAATGAATCAAATTAGTGTTGTGAAGGTCTAAGTCTCCTAAAGCAGTCAACAAGTTCTTGCATTGTGTAGGAAAATTTTGGAGCACCTCCAAGGTAGACATCGCACGGGGTGCTTGAGCCAAGTCTTCAACAACGTTGTAGAACTGTGCAACTTGTGTATTGGGATTAAAGATATCCTTCTTTGTGGTATTCTTAGGTGGGCACAAAATCAAGTCGATATTAGGTTTATCGATGATAAGAGCGCCATTAGATGAAGACGAAGAAGAACTAATGGGGGGAGTTTTCTCGGGAGAAGGATTTTCATTCGTCTTCTCTATAGGTTTGTCATATGTCTAATTATGAGTGGTCAAAATAATGGTTTCTGAGGACATAATTCTGGTTTCTTCTATAGAATTAGAGGTCCCTTGATTATACATGCGATCTATCAATTGTTGGTAAGATGGGAAGGGTTCGTTTAGCACCGCTGGTGTGGGGTTACTCTTCAAACATTTACTAATCTCCTCATGAGAAGGGAACTTCTCCATGAACTGATCACCACCACAATACAGGTAGGAATACTTCACCTTTATCTTTCCTTTATTATCATTCTCCATGGTTGTAGCCTTGGGATTCTCCTATTGGTTTCCAATTTTTTTTATTTTTCCCTTTACCTTTCTTCTTATTACCAGGTGTGTGCATACTTTGGATAGAATTCACCTCAGCTAAAACCATAGGAGTTGAAGGAGCAGAAGTAGAAGTACTATTTTTCTTGGAAGGCTTAGCTGCCGACGAGGGCTGTATTGATCTAACAACCCCATCAACATGAGTTTATGCAGGTGGCTTGAAAGGGTGCATGCTAGGATGAGGAGCTTGAAGGATTAGCTCATACAAATTTTTAGATTGGGAATATACCAAGTCTAGATACTGAATGTGACCGATAGCTTGGTCTTCATTAACAACACCACCCACAACCACATCTCAGGAAATTGGAGGCAACAAGGATTTCGTGAACCATTTAGCTAATAGTTGGTCTAGGATGGGAGCTTTAATGATTCATCTTCATCTTCTCCACTCATGAATATGGTGTGATATATGCATGGAATTATTTTGACAAATCAAAGTTAAAAGGTCCATACTCGTTTCTAAATGAATGGTTATCTGAAAGTGTGTGATAAAAATAGTTGCCAATGAGCTAAAATCCACAAACGAATGTCGTGGAAGTTTAGTGTACCACTTTGCGGCCATACCGGTCAAATTTCGCTGAAAGAGTCTCAAATGAATAGAGTAATCCATCAAGGAGTTGGAAGAAAACCATAAATGGAATGTCATGACATGATTTTTGGGATCATCTCCCTACTTCCAATAAAACTTCAGAATGCCTGATGGTAAATTGATTGAAATAGCAGGATACGAAGGGTTATGCTGAATGGGATCATTAATCAAGTTGGACAGATTGGGAAAGTTCAAAGTTTCCAAGAACAGAAGTTTCCTATTAGGTTTGATGTACTGTAGTGTTGATAAGGAATATGTATACGAGTAGGACCATAAGTTGACTGATACATTGGTTGTTGGGCTCGTCGGTAGGCAGATGACCCTCCCAAAGATCCTCTAGAAGGGGATGGGCCTACAGGAGAAGGGCCACTTGGAGGTGGTGGGCCTCTGGGTGGTGGTACCCCAGGTGGTGGTCCCCTAGAAGGTGGAACCTTAGGTGGTATACCTCCCAAACGTGGTCCTCCAGGTGGTGGTCCTCTTGAAGGTGTATGTCGAGGTGGTGGGCCTCTCGGTGGTCCCCCTGATGGTGGTCCTCCAGGCGATGGTCCTCCTTAAGGTGGACCTAGACTAGGTGGTCCTCCACTAGGTGGGCCTCCACTAGGTGGGCCTCTGCTAGGTGGTCCTCCAAAGGGTGGGACACCACAAAGAGTCCCTCTATAACCTACAACAGTATTAATAGGTATTGCTCATATTGTTGGGATTTAGGACCAATAATATTTCCCCCACGGCGTAAACATGTTTCCAAGGTAAGGGATTCCAGGATACATAGCTGCTATAGGTGTAGGTTGATAATTTATACTTCCTGCAGGTGGTTGATTTCTCAAGTAAACATAGACCCAATAATATTGGTTGACTGCAAGTTTTACCCCTAAGGGTTGACCTGAACTTGACAGAGGGATTACCATAGTGGTGTTGGTGGGAGGAACAACCACTATTGGTTTTCCTACAATAGGGGTTTGTCTAAAAGTAGGAGTAAATCCATTAACTATGGGTACAAATTGAGCAGGGGGTTTCCCCCAGTGTTATAATATAGCACTTGAGATGAGGATTTCCCCCCTGCTATAGAGGGTATGGAAGGACTAGTAACAAATCCAGTATTTGAAACTGTAGGAGTAGGGTTGGAGGTTTGACCTAGATTATGAGAGGTCACATCATGAGCTGGTGATACATTAGGAGAATAAAAATACAAGAAAAGTGAACGATATCCAAAATGAAAAGGATCTTAAAGATGGGGTAAAAGAGAAGACATAGATTCTTTATTCGAAACAAGTGTAGAGATGATGTTTTCAGGGTTATCGTGAATGTCTTGTAAATGTTCAAAGGACATCTGGAACCTTCTGTACATCTCTTCATCTAATGAAGCCCCTATGCGAGGATTTACAAAAGAAGGTTTGGTAACCCCAAATTTGGAAAGGGCTTGACCCATAGAAGTTCTCCATAAAGGATCATTTGGGCCATATTCTGTCTTAGTAGGAATATCATCACGACCTTCCATTGGAAAATGAAAGGAGGTTTCAGCCACAGGAGGTTGTTCGACCAAGGGATTTGTGTAAGTGATGAATTGTTCTTCACCTTCCACAAATGGACTTCCTTCCACATGGGAGTCATTTGAAGCACCTTAATCTGTGGATTCCATTTGGATCTCCCCTATGACAGGAGGAAATTTGAGTGGAAAGCTCTGGTTTCTTCTAGATCGTCTCAACTGAAACTAAACCAGATTGTAAGATCAATAGAACCTAACCTAGTGTTTCAAAAATAGAAAAATCACACAAAACCTCTCCTACACAAAACTAAAGGCTACAAGAAAACTTAAGTGACAAGAGGGGATGATACAAGCCGGTTCCTCACTAGGATTGTCAAGTTTTTGCAACTCGTTATATACTGTAGGGTACAACAGTAAAATGAAGTGAGGAGGATTAACCATCCCTCACCTGAATACCCAACTACCTAGATGACATGTGCGTAGTAATATTCCTGAGTGTTTTTCTCGGTGTATTGCACCAACAAGACGACCAAAATGGATTTTCTCAAATGGTTTCAGGAATCATAGAAGGGCCTCCCAATATACACAAGGTACATGGGATTTCAAATCCGTAGTAGTGTTGTCTAATGCACAACCTCTCACAAGGGGCCTTCCGATATAAAACTGAGTATGTGAAGTAAATTTTGATATACCTCAAGGGTACGTGAAAGGTCGTTCTATATACTGATGATACATGGAAAACCACGCAGGTCCCAAGTTGCAGTGCAGGTAATAAATGAAAGCTCCTACATTTTACGACACCAGAACACGTCTCTAACCTATCACTCAAATTACTACTATTTTTAACCTAAATCTATCATTAATTTTAATTTGAACGGTTAGGTGAATGCATGGAGTGTAGACAGAAATGTAAAACCATGCAATTATGATATGATTTTTTTTTTCACTTTACCATTCAAATTATTCCGTAGTTATAGGAAGGAGAAAGTAAACAAGAAACACACAAATAGTCTCACTAAACAAATCTTTACAAGAATGAAAACAAGCAACACACTTCTTAAAACTGATCTTTGAAAGAAAGGAATGAAGCAAGATCTCTTTTCCTAAAAAGAAAGACAATAATACTCAAAGGCACACTAAGTACTTTTTCGATTTTCTTCAAAAAATCGAAAGATCTAACTTAAAAATATGATATGTTTTTTCTTTTGATGAGACAAGAGTGTAAAAACAAAGAAGAATATGGATATCTGAAAGCTTATGAGGTTAGTCACAGATACAACAATTCTTCTTTAAGAAAAATTATAATCAAATCTCAACAAAAAAACATATCTTTTAAAAGAAAAAAGAATTCGTTCATAAACTAATAAAGAATGAAAGAAAAAACCAAAAAGCAAGTCTTCCTTTTCAGTTTTATCAAGCAATAAAAAGAGATCTAATTGAACTAAACTTCCAAGCACTCCTTTCGAAAATGAAAACCAAGCATACAAGCAATCAAACTGATGAGTGTAACCTATCCTTTTGAATTCAACAAAGAAATCATTTACCACATCCATAATTTGGATCTAAGTATTTAGATATCTATAAAGAAGCCCCAACACACACATAACAGAAAGAAAAAATCACAAATATTTGAAATGACAAGCATGTAGAAGTCCTACCTAGCACCACTTGTCCAGAGTTAGTGACAGAGATTTTGTGGCTCAGCACCACTTCTTGTTCACTATAATAGACCAATGGCATCGCTTACTAAGTACTACACATAGGAGGTGGCACCGCTTAATGTTCATTATGCATAGGCGGTGCTTGGTGTAAGTGTCAAAACAAAACAATGACAAAATAGAGAAATGAAGTTACAGTAGAAATGGCATCCAATCATGAATTTGACAGGAATATGAAGTACATAAAGCAATAATTAATTAGATCTAAGAATATCGGGTTATATCGAACCAATATCTCACTAGATAAGCTAGTAGATCTGATCAATGAAATATTGGATCTTGGATTTCATACAAGATTTTGAAGACTAAGGAAGATCAGATGTGCTAAAAGCTCTTCCCCAGCAGAGTCGCCAGATTTGGATCTAGGAAAAATGCACCTCTTACGTACAAGAGTTGTTCCTCTAGTCTGAATGGTTTATATCTAGAACAAATGGGTTGCAACAGAGATGAAATACTTCCCCTAGAAGTTGCAGAGATTTGGAATGAGTCTTTTGATAGAGTGATGTAGTTGTTTCCTATGGGGATGTCTCTTCATGGATGTACCTGCACAATCATATGAAACAAGCAAACAAGATAAAAAACATCAGAATATAATCCATAATTTTATGTCAGTGACTAAGGAATCCAACAGTAAAATAAATGATTACAACATAACATACTTTACGGGAAAGGAACCAACTTTGCATTAAAGATAAAGAAGAAATATTACAACCTTCTCCTTATTGTTGTGATGCTCCTTCACATGGCAATTCCTTGTCTCCAAAATATCCAACTTGATCCTTCTATGCTCACCCTGGATTTCGCCAAAACCTCAATGCAACATCATAACTTTGCTACCCCTCAACCATGGGAATGAAATAGGTTTTATAGGCCTTGGGAGGATAGGGATGGTTGAGTAAATGGTGGTTTAGTAGGAAGGGAGATCCAAAAAGGATGGATCTCGAGTCCAAGTGGTCCTTAGGAGTAGGGATGAGGGTGCCACAAAGTATTCCTTTGATAAGATTTGTGGAATCTTCTCTTTTTCACTTTTTACCTCGGGCTCCACTTCTCTTCCACTATGACAGAGTGGTGATAAGGTGGAACCATTCCTTGAACAAGGGGAATAAGCTGTGGCACCACCTACTATCAAGACACAGTAGGAATTACTAAAGAATGTAATGCCCCTTGACTTAAAGGCAAAGGGGGTGATGTACTTTTGTTTGTCAAACTAATGTCTGGGCCAGTATTTCACTTCACAACTTGGGATTTCAGGGAAATTGATGATGTTTGGGACTTCAACACATGAAGGTAACGATATTTATGTGTAACAAGTACACTATCACCGTGAATTTTATCATTTTCTATGTACTCTGAAACAAGATAGAAAAGATCAAAGGAAATAAAACATATTCAAGGCATACCATGACTTAGACACTAAAAATTTATACTAGATTGGCATATACCAAATTCCATATGGCAGCAATGATGGAAGATACTACATAGAACATTTCTATTGTAACCATTGGGGTAAAATATATCTGCTTCTTTCTTCTTCTGCAACCCACAATAATGATGTTGGATTCTTACAAGGATATCAAATGCAACCTTCACACACCATTGGGTTTTGTCTCCATAACTCAATCCGTTATTAGCAATAAGCATTGCCTCTTTGCATAGTAGTTGTTCATGAGGAAAAATTTGTCATATGTTTATATTCTCATATTGTTTACAAGAAGATTCCCCAAATGGAATCCATTCATCCAATGTAAATTTTACTGCCTCACCACATTTGAAACCTACAAACAAACTTTATATTTCTTAGTATGAATATTTGAGAAAACACAAGTAAACATTCTATTGCACTGAGAATGACCTCATTGTTCTTGGACAAGGAAATGAAAATATCAACACAAAAACTAGATACATCTAAAGATGAAGGAAATAATGGTAATATACATAAAATTCAATATATTTACCATGGCTAAAGCCTGCATGGTATGCTTGAGGAAATTTTATTATGAATTTCCCAGGCTCTTGCACAACTTTATAAATAGGAAATTTGTCTTTAGATAATATCTCTGGGGAAACATTGTTGTTTTTCCTATTAGAAAATTAAATGTTGCATCCACTCCTTCATGTATTAGTATTTCCCCATCATAAACATGTTCCCAGACTACATTTTCAAAATCATTAGAAGCATGGCCCGGAACACCATACCATGTCTTAAACACACCATAGTGGTTACAGTTAATGCTGCCATGGTAAGTTAAATTCACAATTAGCTTCTCTGAACTAATATAACAATATTTTTTCAAATATGGTATAAAAAGAGATTCTACTTGTACAAAAAATGATCTTCTACGTGCCATGGAAACATGGTGAAAATAATTCCAATGTAGAGTATTGGGTCACTTACACCCTACAGTCAATATAAACATTGAGTGAGATATTGATAGCAGTAAGATTAGGAGATAATTACAGAAAAGAGATGATGTATATTGGAAAAGTATAGACAAAAATCAAGAATTTATGGTCCATTACCCGAATTGGAGTTTCAAGTAGTTGCAATACTGATTTATTAATCCTTGAGATATCCTACAGAAATATTTTGATTTCAAGGGGTGAGTTAGCACAATGAATTCATGGTATCATGATCCTAAACTTAAAGAGAACACCAATGGAACTTGAACCATGTTTGAAAATATACTCAAATATAAACTGTAAGTTCCACTTGATATTTCCAAGTGGATCCTTCATTGATCCTAAAAAGGAACTCGCCTCGACATCACAAGCATATTAAACAAACTTGGTTTTCCTAGAAGTTATCTCGTGCCAAAATTCCTGTTCTACAATTTTACCAAAAAATCTTGTAGAAGTAGAGAATTTATGAGAAAATAGCATGTTTGTTATTTTCTCATATTCACAGAAGGAATTTTTGAAACACAATACCGACATAAAAGAAAGTAGAAATCGTATGATATTATTTAAAAATCAAATTAATCTTGTTTATCTTAATACATTATCAATCTATTGTCTTTCCTTCCACTCATATAGTATTTGGTTTGATCATCAGAATCCCATTTTACAACTTTTAAGGGCTACACTCTAATAGAAAACTTGAATCCATATTTCTCCTTAATTAGGACTACACCAACAGGCACCGAAGTAGAAACTAGGGAAACAATCTTACAAATTCCCATGTCATAGTAGAGAAAAATTGGATTATATAAAATGTTTCCTGTATTATTCTTATATTGTGAATCATTAAAATAAAAATAAAAAAGAGACACTCAACAACTCATTCACATGATGAAAGTTAACTTAAACTATTTTTTATATGTTTGACTAGGAAACTACAAGAAAACAAGAGATCATTGGTCTAGTATACGGAATAAATTTAATCTTCTAAACCATGATGGGGAGTCACAAACAACCACAACCCTTTTTTCTATATATCTCTACATACACTCGAAGTTACAAATCAACAAGCACTAGATCATTGGTTAACCTCTAAGTAAGCATTGATGATTTTACATTTTCAAGTCCTAGTATCGATCAATGACCACTAGTGGGCACCAAAATTTTAACTAAAACACATTAAAAAATATTAGTCCTAATTGCTAATTGAAGTTAGAGAAAACAAGAAGTTTCTCTCAAAATACCTATGGTTTGTACTCCATTTGTTACTTCCAATAAGCTAACATCCAGATACAAATGGGTGAAGGGGTGCATTCCTTACTAGAAAGGAAATCACAATTTTAACATTGATTTAATCCAGGAAGTAGCAACTAACTAATATCCAATTAAAATTGCTTTAAAAAAGGGAATTCTTAGTAACGAGCATCAAGATATTCGACAATAAATATAAACCATATACAATTAATATCAACAACGCAGCCAACAACTCTCACAGGACAATCAATGTTTTGAACTTATAAAAATTTCACATGTTGCCAAAAATTAAAGGGGGATTAAGAAAAGGTGGCCAATCAAGCCATTATAAAGGAAACAATAACTCTATATTTATCCTATCTCTCTCTGTCTACTCATTCTACTTGATACTAAGTTCTTGGCTACATCCAAAATGGATTGCTTTGCATATGCATCAAAAGAATTCTTTAATGAGGTTATTAGTGACCTTCACAAGCAAGTTCACCAATTACATTTCAGAAAAAATTATGGAAGAAAAAAACATAAATTATGAAAGCAGAAGTTAGAAGAATCCAGGATGGGATCCAACTTTGTAACAAGAAGCGAGAAACCCCAAAGGATACAGTTGATCACACAGAGAAAGATATGAGTCTAACCATAATTTCAATATACAACAAACCAATAAGGGAAGGAGATACAAAACTGTATCCCTCCTTCACTAATATCTCTTGTATCGACACTGCAATGGATGGGGACATGATTGGAAACAATGAATATTGAATCAGTTTGCCTCTTTGCAAATCCAAAAATTCATAATTCTAATTAACTGGCCACTCTGCTTAGCAATTTTTTGAATTTTCATTTAAGTTTCTGTTTTAATAAGAAATCAGTTGTCTTTTAAAAACATTTTGTGATATTTAGAATATTTAAATTGCCTATATTTCGGCATGTATAAAAACATTGATGGGAATATTACTATTCTCTCATAATTCAAATTTATCTCTACATACATGTGTAGCTGGGACAACAAGTAAAACTTTGTTTATTAACACAAATACTTTTTCTTTTTAGAAAAAAAATCCAACGATTTTTTAGGTGCATTTATTATCAATAAAAATAAGAAAATAGTATGCTTATCATTTGGTTTAGAAAATCCAGCAACTCTCAAAATTCTTTCTTGAAGCGTTACACCAAACTCTGATCTATTCAATTTCCATTTTCTAAATTGTTTTCCCTGGAAAGCCATTTGAACCACTATTGAGTAGATATCATGAGGATTCAAAAATAAATACTTCCCGTGAACATGAAAATGTTTTCTAGATATTGTTTGCAGTCTTCTTGATGATGATGCAAAGGTACGTTTTGATGCAAAGAGGTGCCTAATGCTCACAAAACAAATGTATGTATGTGTCTATAATCTAATTCAGTTATTATAAAAAGTAACTTGAATATTTAAATTTTTTGTTACGTTTCCTCTGTACATATTCATTTGTATGTGTTGGTCAGGTAATCGTGTTATGCCACAAGAAACGAATATGAGAAAATATTATAACAATACTGAAATCGAAAATAAAGAAAATGAAACATGGAATTGGAATCTATTAAGAATCACCCTTACCATACCTTCATACGAAATTATTTTGTCAGAAAAAATTATGGACTGGCACTTGACCATAGATGGTTCACAGTTAGATTTTTCATCAGCTTTCTCTCCATTTCTACCATATAAGATATAACTCTGCTGCAATTAGATGTGAAAGGATGTAATGTTATCAACCGTGTTAAAAACTTCATAGGATTCAATGCAAGCAAAGGGAATTATAGTGAAAATTTCTACACTGCAAACCTCATTATGGGATTTATTTTCAGAAGTATGAATCTTGTTACATGAGGAATTACAAACATGCTCTCGATTTTTCTTTGAAATAAAATCAGAGTATGGAACATCATCATTGTAGTCCTCGACAAAAACCAGTAACTCATTTAAACATTTGTCCAAGACTCATTGCTCCTTTTCAAATGTCTGAGCTACTTCTTCCATCTCATAAATATATTATTTTACATAGCTAGCTGTCATCATACCACATTCACACTTCATTGCTACAAGTGAGAAAAACATCAAGTCAAAAAGAGAAATGCAATAAATAGAAATTTCTAAATAACTAAGGTCGTGACTCTTTGTAGACAAACTTTAATCCATCTTTAGCATGAAAGGCTATATTGTGGGTGCACATGATGACCCTATGTACAACATGCTTGTAGCAGCTAGTTAGTAAGTACTCTATCACCATGAATTTTATCAGTTTCTACGTGCTATGAAATGAGATAGAAAATATCAAAGTAAATAAAGCATTTTCAACTCATACCATGAATCAAACACTCAAATTGCATACTGGATTGGCATATACCAAATTTCATATGGAAGGAATGATGGAAGATACTGCATAGAACATTTCTATTGTAACCCTGGGAGTAAAATATATCTTCTTCTTGCCTCTTTAGTGACCAACAATAATGATGTTTGAGTCTTACAAGGAGAAGAAATGCATTCTTCACACACCATTGGGTTTTGTCTCGATAACTCGATCTGTTATTAGCAAGAATCATTTCCTCTTTGCATAGAAGTTATTCGTGAGGAAAAAATTGCCAGTCTTTTTATATTCTCATATTGTTTACAAGCGGATTCCCCAAATGGAATCCATTTAGCCACTACAAATTTTACTACCTCACCACAATTGAAACCTACCGTACAACCATTCAATTCTTTAGTATGTATATTTGAGAAAACACAAGTAAACATTCTATTGTAGTCAACATGGCCTCATTATTCTTTCCTAGGGAAATGAAAATATCAACACAAAAACTAGATACATCTAGAGATAAATAAAAGTATGGTAATATACATAAAATTAAATATATTTACCATGGCTAAAGCTTGCATGGTATGCTTGAGGAAATGTGATTATTAATTCCCTAAGCTCTTGCACAACTTTATAAATAGGAACTTTGTGTTTAGATAATATCTATGGGGAAACATTGTTGTTTTCCTTATTAGAAATTAAATTTTATATCCAATCCCTCATGTATAAGTATTTCCCCATCATAGACATGTTCCCGGACTACATTTTCAAAATCATAAGAAGCATGGCAAGGAACACCATACCATGTCTTAGACGCACCACAGTTGTGATAGTTAATGTTGCCATGGTAGTTTAAATTCACAATTAGCTTCTATGAACTAATATAACAATATTTTTTCAAAAATGGTATAAGAATATATTCTACCTATAGAAAAAATGATCTTCAATGTGCCATGCAAACATGCTAAAAAGCATTCCAATGTAGAGCATTGGGTCACTTACACCCTGCAAACAGTATAAAAATTTAGTGAGATATTGATATCAACAAGACTAGGAGATAATAGTTGCAGAGGGATGATGTAGATTGGAAAAGTATAAACATAACTCAAGAATCCAATTCCATTACCGGAATTGGAGTTTCAAGTAGTTGCAATACTGATTATTAAGCTTTGAGATATCTTGCAGAAATATTTTAATTTCAATGGGTGAGTTAGGACAATGAATTCATGCTATCATGATCCTAAAACTAAAGAGAACACTAATGGAACTTGAACCCTGTTTGCAAATATACTTAAATATAACCTTTATGATCCTGAAAAGGCACTCCCCTTGACATCACATGCATACTAAACATACTCGGTTTTCCGAGAAGTTATCTCATGCCAAAATTCCTATTGTACAAATTTAACACGTAAGCTTGCAGAAGTAGAGAATTTATGAGAAAAGAGTTTGTTTGTTATTTCCTCATATTCATGGAAGGAATATTTTTTGAAACAAAGTACCGATAGAAGAGAACATAGAAATCAGATGATATAATTTAAAAATCAAATTAATATTGTTTATCTTAATACATTATCAAGCTATTCTCTTTCCGTCCACTAATGTAGTAATTGGTTTGATCATCAGAATCTCATTTTGCAACTTTTAAGGGTTGCACACTAGTAGTAAACTTGAATGCATATTTATCCTTCATTAGGACTACACCAATAGGAACTAATGTAGAAATTGGGGAGACAATCTTACAAATTCTCGTGTCATAGCATAACAAAATTGGATTATATAAAATGTTTCATAGTATTTGTTAACGCAATAAATTTCTCACCTAGCTCTACATGGTCTAAACCACATACATACATCAATTCCCTACCATTTTTCCTCACCTTTGACCTTCACAACTATGGTTTACCTTCATTCCATCTCAAAAAGGTCCATAAAACCCACAGAAAGGCCAAAACAACTCACAAAAGGGATAAAAAGCTAAAAACCCAAAAAATGGCTAAAAACACAAAAAAGTATTAAAACCCTAAATAGGGCTCCAAAACCCTAAAAGAGAGAAAATGACAAGAAACCTATAAAAATAGGATGGAGGTCTCTATCAAAATATTCACTTATTCCTTCTTCCATTATTCTATTCCGTGAGTATGGTGAGAAACTATTATTCTCAAAGTATTCACACCATTTTTCCAATAATTCCATAGCCCCACCATATCCCATCTAGTACGTTGAGACATCCTCCGTACTAACTAGCCTATGGAGAGGTGGTCCATTTCCAAGTTTGGGCACGGTGGCCCATTTCCAAGAAAAAAGAAGGTATATTTGTCTTGTTTTTTGTTTATTTATTATAGCCATATTTTCTTATCGATTTCATTTTACTAATATTTTTTTGTTGTTGTAGATTTCCTTCATGAACTTTACCATCCTGTCCCATTGACAGAAGGGAGGTGATTTTGCACGTAGAAAGGGTCAAAACCCTGCTACAATTTTGGCAACCTTACTGGTTCGATCCTGTTGGATCTCTTGTTTTGCAGGTGTTTATTTTGTTTTTACTCATAGACGTCACTGATCAGAACCTCAAAAGGTCGATCCAAACCTATATGGGATCAGTTCCTACCCCATTTGACCCATCTCGGCTTGCTTATCTTGATTTTTTCTTGTATGGCCGAAGTCGCACTTGTCAGGCCCAAACCTTCTACCTAGTTGCACTTTTGTTTCCTATTAGGAATGAACTAAATCATGAATTAAGCCCTGTAAGCATGACTTGAATCCCAGGGTAGATTCATGCCTATTTTTGCAGTTTGACTGACCCATATGCCTTTGATTTTCATGTTTGAGAGACCCAATCATGACTATCCATCGATTATGTGCAACATGTCTATTTTGGAGCCCGGTCGCCTCTCTTTTTCCTATTTGAGCGACCCAGTCATGGTTTTCAATCTATTAAACATGACCTTTCTATTTTTTGAGTTGATTCCAATAATTTACATTATGTATTAAATTTTAAAATTTTGGAAATTAACCCACTTATTTGGCCCCTCCTCCTCTACTCAGTCATCACCCTCTGGGGTCTTCTGAGTTACAACGGGGGGTTGAGTAAGTTTAGTAATAAGAATCCACTTTAATACTATTCTCTTTAATTAAAAAAAAGTGACTTTGGAGGCTATGGGGAGTGGTATATCGTTGGGGGTCTCACGTTGTTAGCATCCTCTTTTTTGAGAACCAGGAACTTGGTGTTTGAACTATGGATCTATGGGTGGACTTAGTTCTACTTTGTTGAGAGCCCAAAAATCCCTATTTGATTTGAAGGATATGAATTTTGGGTAGTCACACTACCAGTTTTCAAACATAACAGTCAGTCACATATTTTCAGAGCCTCGTCTATCTTGCACTTTGTTCAGATCTGCTTTTATACAGCCCTTTGCTTGTTTCTTGCAGGAAAATCCATTGTTATTTATTTATTTCATATTTGAAAGTAAAAGTTTCATACACAAGTGCACACATACTCACACCAATAATCAAACAAACTCGGCTCATGACCCCGAGAGAAACCTTAAAAGTAACCAAATTTACTTAATAACATTCGGTTTGGGACATAAGTCTCATCCACAACAAATGTGGGAAGTACTTGGGATTTTCCCTAAAAATAATTATGGGTAGTACCATAGGAACCCCAAAGTAGCTAGCCAACGAGAGGACCTTCCAAAAAAAATGGGAAATGACCCCCACCATATTGACTAGATTCCCACTTGTGAGGAAAACCAAAGCATTGTCTTCAGGAAGCCTTGGTGGTTGAGTGACTCCTTTTGAGCCAATAAGAAGCTGATTTAAAATGGGGTCCAAAATTCATTTCCAGTTACTACTATAAGCCACCATTGCTTCACCACAATATTCCTCTCGACTTAGGGGGAACGCCCCTCAACTTGGTTCTTTAAACTGCCACCGTCGAGTCCCTCTTCGACAATCCTCCTCACCTTTAGAAGGACACACTGCCTATGATTCTGATTCATATTCCTACTAATCCAAGCCCAATTTTTTTACTGCCTCATTTATCCACATGGATAGCATACATCCTAATCCCTTCCACAGAGGGATAGTCGGCGGAGGACCCATTTCCTTGCCCCTTATTGTTACTAGTATCTTTTCAAG
Organism: Pseudotsuga menziesii; assembly: GCA_001517045.1. Taxonomy (NCBI): domain Eukaryota; kingdom Viridiplantae; phylum Streptophyta; class Pinopsida; order Pinales; family Pinaceae; genus Pseudotsuga; species Pseudotsuga menziesii. Next base: position 132,624 of record LPNX010630563.1, read on the forward strand.
TGGTCCCAGCACCACTCTACATGTTGTTGTAGGTATGATACCCACTAGTAGTGATCCTGCACTAGCTACCACAATTCCTACTGTAACACCTTATATACCTGGTGGAAGTGGCCCTTCCATGACCATTCCAACTGTCCCTGCTCTGAGGAGTTAACTTCATATACCCCTAGTTATGCATGGACTTCATAGTACTACAAACTTCGATGCCATTGATAGTACATCCCCATAAAACCTTGGGACTAACCTACCATTTATTTCTCATCTTAATTTGCCTGATTTTCCTCGGTTAACAAATGACCCTATCAGTCATCAACCTCATTGGCCTTCCATGCCGACCAAAATTCCTTCAGACATCCCAAAGTTTGAGGGAAAGGAGGGTGAGGACCCCCAAAACCATATCATGTCGTTCCATTTATGGTGTTCATCAAACAACATTGTAGATGACTCCATCAGACTGAGGCTATTAGAACACACACTTATGGGTGTTGCTGCGAAATGGTATATCCTGCTATCACCTTCCTCCTACCCCAATTTCTTTTTACTTGACTCCATGTTCCTCTAGTACTTTCAACTACTTATCCGATATGATGAGTTCGTGGAGATCCTTCTATCCTGTCATCAGAATACAACTACCAACATCACCGGCCACATCCATGAGTGGCGACGTTGATGTAGCTTGTGAAAGATCCAACTAGATGACATGATCTTCCTTGACTAGTTTTTAAAGACCTTACTCCCACCCATAGCTAAGAATTTTGCCTCAGAGCAACGCCAATTTGATGAGTAGGCCATCTTAAAGGCTTAGTAGTTCGATTTAATCTATGCCCAGTCTGGATATTTATATACCATAATATCATATGCTCCCTGTGCCGACACCTCCCTCCACGATATGCCAGATGCATCCCATGCTATGGATAGTGTCATCGGCTCTATCACACAGCAAAATAAGTACTATGTGGAAACCCCTATGATTCCACCACACCTAGGAAACATCCATACCATTAAAAAAATAAATCATACCCCTGATTAGTCACGGATGGTGGTTCAGTCCGGAGTCGCCTCCTCCTATGCACATCCCATGCTAAGTCAGAATGATAATGGGACGACTTGGTTGTCTCAGACATATTTGGGCTAGGTGGTCATATTTGTAGCCCCTCCAGTTCCTCTGGTTTGTTACACAGCACCAGTGCAACAAGATCTGGCACTAGCGCCATCCCCTCTAGTTTCTATGGGGTAGGTTTTTTCTCAGCAGAACCTTCCCAACCAATCCCCTCCCCAACAAAAAACATGGGAAAGGAAAGAAAAATTGAGGGAACCACAAGTAATAACCAACCACAAGGTGGTGGGAAACAACCTAACCCTCCCAACAACAATGGCGCTAAGTCGCCAGAAAAGAACCCTCAAAATCCTGATCGACTCGAGAATAATCCTCATTTTTGTACTAATCATTACTCTTCTCTATGTCAAACCTATGGTTATTACACCCATCGATGGCCCCACATGGCTCATCTTCGATGGCTTCTCCAAGATGAAGCTCAACGCAACACCACTACGATGGCCCAGGTTCAGTCCAACCCAGCACCTCTAGGTCCTCTACCGATGGTGATCCAAAACCCTCTCCCACACCAAGGGCTGGTTTTAACCACACCATTGGCCCCACCTATTCCTGTAGCTCTCGCTATGGCCCCACCTACAAAAACTGGAGTCCATCACCTGATGACATTGTCAACTAAATAAGTAAACCTCCAGACTTGATGTAAGTAGTATGGCTCCACCACATCAACCACTGATGCGTGAGTGGCATCTACCTCCAACACTTCCAACATGTCCCTTATCTTACCTACAACCCTCACTGATGGGGAGGCCAAAGTTCCATGGTTCCCTATACATAATATCACTGACAATGCAACTTTCTAAGCCGCCTTAAATTATAGCATCGTTGATGACTTGCCCCAATCACCCATAGCCATTTCTACTCTAGAAGTGCTCAAAACTTGTCTGATGCAGTGGAAAGTGTTGTTATCTGCACTTGGTGTCGTGTATCCCTTTGATTCTAGGTTAATCACACTTGAATTGGATCAAGGAGAACCATAATGCCATCCACCATCACTTTCCAAATCATGGTCTCGATTCATATTTTGATTGTACATTGATGTCTCATTGATGAAGGGGAATATACCTGTGTTATGTTAACTTTTTTCTGGAAGAAACTAGGGTTCTCTACCCTCCAACCGTCCACCAACGTACTCCATGCCTACGATGGATGCTCGAAAAAGGCCGACGGCATTCTTCTGAATGTTCCTATTTCATTAACTGGTAAAACAGTTTTCATCGAGATCGAGGTTATTAATGCCCAACTTGATTATAACCTCCTCCTTGGAAATAGCTATATGTATGCCAAGAGAGTTGTGGCCTCTACCATATTTCAACTCCTTATGTTTCCTCATGATCAAAAGATCATGAACATTGACTTGTTGAATTAATACGATCCACAAGGGTCAGCCACAGTGAAACATGTCATTCCTACCATCGACACGACCATTGACAATGTTTCCATCCCTTCCTTATCTGTCATGGGACCGAGATTGTTCATTGAAACACCTATGACGGCCACCTTCCCATCTTTACCGCCTCCATCCACACCAACTCACACAACGGATTTGTGTACTATCTCATCCAGTACTATCCCAACCATACCACAAAATCAACTGCAACCCCAACTATTGTCACCTTGGAATTATTGGAGTTCATTCCCAATCTACATAATTCCCTTCCTATTCCCACCATCCAGCATTGTGAGCAAGCCCATCATGGCTACCCTAAATTTACCTAATTTTACATCGGGGATTCCTATGTGGTACCTTACAGGGATAATTTTAGGAGCGAAATTTAGCCCATGGGCTATTTTTCCATGCTTTTCTCCAAAAAAAGATTCGCCATTTTGCATTTTTTGAAGCCCTATTTCACCCAATTTTGATGAGGTAAAAAATTTTCACCCTAAAAGTCGCCAAAATATTATATAAACCATATAAAATCCTTGGAAATTAAAATATTTTTTGAAAAATATCGCCAAACATTTTATAATTGGTGTTTTAAGAATTGGTAAGATTCGCCAACATTTATAAACTTTTAAATCAGTATGGTTCCTTAAAATCATCCCTATTACCTTAAACCACCTACCCCACCTCCAATGTCTCAGGTTGTGTTGACTCCCATCACACCTATTGTGGTAGAGTCACACCCCCCCCTAGCCCTTTGAATATGTCATTCATTCCCAAGCCGACCCCTTCTCTCCCAAATAAGATGGGGGGGAATTCCACCCAAACGACAGCTGAAGCTCAACCGACTCCACCTTTCTCTTTGTCCGACGTCGAAGGTCATGCAATGTAGAATTTTATAGAAATACCTATCCTTCACACACACATAGAAGCTATGGATATAGCCACTGGTACTCCAATAGACATCCTCCCAACTTAGCCAACAGTCAAAAACAAGTCTTTGAGGACAAACCATGTGTGCGCAATTTACGGCTTGTATGGCCATTATTCTCACAATTTCCTAGACTTGTCCAAATATTGGGCTATCCTTTGCAACCTACAGAACCACTCTCATGAGTAAAAAATAACCTTCATTAAGGAGATACACCCTTCAGCTCCCTCCTTGAACACCACCACTATATATATGATATCCATTTCCGCCATCCCTTCTGCCTCCTCAAACCTTGAATATCTGTCGGATCTATCCAATCATTTTTTCAGCAATGACAAGGAGATATTTGGAGCTCGGTTGAATCCTAAATACCCTTGGGACGATATGCACCATTGCTCATTTTTTATTCCTGGTGAACCTCTGTCATTATTAGATCAATATTCAGTCGAAGCCAAAGACTTTATTCATGGTAAGTTCGACTGGTTCAAGAACCCTATCACAACACCCGATGGATTTGAAGAGGGAAACATGGCTAATATTTCTCCCACCATCAAGGTTAACATCTCAACCAACCCAAAGGTAGTTGAAGATATTACTCTCAAAGCATCATGCTCCCCTGAAGAAGTCGCTTCCTACAAAGCACCTTTTCAGGAATTCTGTGATATCTTCGCTTCGTCCTATACCGAGATGCCTAGATTGGATCCATCCATCGTTGAACATCATATCAACAAGTGGCCTGATGTGGTGCCTATTCACAAAAAAAAATGACGCATTAACCCTTCAAAGGCTATTTCAGTCATGGATGAGATAGAGAAACAACAAACAGTCGGTTTCATATACCCCATTGTGTTTACCACTTAGGTTTCCAATCCTACTCTCATTAATAAAAATAAGGTACCATTCACGTATGTACCAATTTCCGTGACTTGAATTTGGCATGTCCCAAAGACAATTTTCCCACCCACTTTATTGACCAAATAATTGACAACTCCACCAAACATGATGTCTTTTCCTTCATAGATGGTTTCTTCGGGTATAACTAAACTTAGATCTGGAAATAAGATCGGTACAAAAATGCTTTCACAACCCCTTGGGGCACATTTGTGTATCAAGTCATGCCATTTGGACTCAAGAATGCTGGAGCCACTTTTCAACAAGCCATAAATTTCTACTTCTTTTACCTCATCCATATCATACTGGTGTACTTGGACGACCTCACTATAAGTTTTAAACCCTAGAAACCCTTAACCGGGTAAACCAGAAAACCTTGGAGCCACACCTCCTATTTTCTCTTCATTACATTATGAAATCCTCACAATACAAAATATAGGTATTCTGCAACATCCAAATACCCTAATCCGTTAACTCGGATTATAAAAAGACTCCAATACCTTAACCGAGATTAAGTTACATATTTTTAGACAAATTCTAAAAATAGCCACAAATAGTGATAAATAGCCATAAAATCTATAAACAGCGAAAAAATCAATAAATAGCCTTTGGGATTGCCGAGTTGCAGCGCTGACATGCACACCTCGCCTCCATACACACATGCAAAGAATATAACATATACCCAACATTCTCCCACTTGTTGTTTCCTTTGCATAGCAATGAGTCATGTACTCATAAAGTCACAGGTTCAGGGCATCAATGCCCATAGATTCTCTACACCAAGAGAACTTCTATATACTAATAGACTTTGTTAATGAGTCTGCAACATTTTTCATGGTGTCAACCTTCTCTAGTAGCACCTTCTTTTCTTCAACCATATCTCTCACAAAGTGATATTGCAAATCAATATGCTTGGTCTTAGCATAATAAGTAGGGTTCTTTTCCAGGAATATTGCACTTTGGCTATCACATTCTAACCTTACACCTTTCTGTACAAACCAAATACCTAAACACAATCTTTGTAACCACAAAACTTCTTTGCTTGCACGAGTGGCTGCCATGTATTGAGCTTCTGTAGTTGAGAGTGTAACTACAACTTGTCTCTTGCTCATCCAAATGATAGCTCCTCCAAATAGGTTGAACACATACCCACTTGTAGATCTTCTATGATCAAGGTCTCCATCCTAGTCTGCATCAACAAATCCATGTACATTTATTACTCTGTCTAGTCCAGGCCTTCCTTGGTAGCAGATTGCATAATCTGTGGTGCCACGCAAATATCTTAAGACCCTCTTTACAACTGTCTAATGCTCCTTTCCTGGTTTTGACATATATCTGCTCAAAACTCCCACTGCATGACCGATGCCTGGTCTTGTACATACCATTGCATACATCAAACTACAAACTGCATTGGCATAGGAACCCGTGACATGTCTTCTTCTTCTTCTTCCTGTGTCTTGGGACACTGCTCTACAGATAACTTTACACCTACAGGAATAGGAACCTTGACCGGATTAGTTTCCTACATGTTAAATCTATGTAGTACCGTCTCAACATATTTTCTTTGATTTAAGCTGATCATTTTGTTTGCACAATCTCTTCTTATCTCCATTCCCAGAATGAAGTATGCAGCACCGAGATCTTTCATATCAAACTTGGAGGACAGTTGAGACTTCACCTCCTTTATAACATCTTTGTTGTTTCCAATCAACAACATGTCATCAACATACAGAACTATGTTAATGAAGTGATCACGAACCTGTTTGGAATATACATAGTGATCAGCTTTGCTTCTCACAAACCCCAATCCAAGTATGTATGTGTCAAACTTTTGGTACCACATCCTTGGAGATTGCTTTAGACCATAAAGGGACTTGTTTAGTTTGCATACCAACTCAGACTTTCCCTTTACTATGAACCCTTCTGGTTGTTTCATGTGTATTTCTTCTTCCAAATCCCCATGTAAGAACGTTGTCTTCACATCCATCTACTCTACTTCAAGATCAAAAGCAGCAGCAATAGAAAGAAGAAATCTAATAGAAGTTAATTTTGCAACTAGAGAAAATATTTCACTAAAATCAATCCCCTCTACCTGAGAATATCCCTTTGCTACCAAGTGGGATTTATACTTATCCACTTTACCTTCTGCATTCAACTTCTTTTTAAATAGCCATTTGCTCCCAACAACTTTTCTCCCAGCTAGTAACTGGACTAGCTTCCAAGCTTCATTTTTGTCCACAGAATCCATTTCTTCATCCATGGCCATTTTCCAGAGATCACTATCCTTTGAATTAACAGCTTCCTTCACATTTCTAGGATCATCATCAGTAATAGGCATAGAAAAATGAGAGCGAAAATCAGGAGGGGAATACCTTTTTGGTTGCCTTATTTCTCTAGATGATCTCCTCAAAACTGGAGTATGAGGTTCTTCTTCTTTTGATTATGCTTCTTCTATTGAGTCAGATTCTTCACCTTCTAACTTAAACTCTATTTTCTCTGGTTCCTTTTCCATTGGATTCACTTCCTATCTGGGGACTTGTTTGACCTCTCGAAACACAACATCTCGACTGTAAACAGTCTTCTTAGTTATAGGATTCCAAAGGTTATACCCTTTCATACCATATTTATAGCCAATAAAGATACACTTCTCAGCTTTGTTATCCAACTTCCTCCTTTTCTCTTTTGGAACATGTACATAAGCATCACAACCAAAAACTTTCAGATGCTTAATAGAGGGTTTCTTACCATTCCATACCTCTTGTGGAGGTTTATCAATCAATGCTAATGTGGGTGATTGGTTTACCAAGTAACATGCTATCTCCACTACTTCTTCTCAGAATTCTTGTCCTATCCCAGCACTGCTTAGCATGCTCCTTTCCTTTCCATCAATGGCCTATTCATCCTCTTAGAAACTCCATTTTGTTGAGGTGTGTATGGAGTAGTCTTTTGCCTCACTATTCCACACTTCTTACAAAATTCCTTGAATTCATTCCGATAGAACTCTCCACCATTATCTATCCTCAACACCTTTATTCTCTTTTCTGGTTGATTTTCTACAAGAGTCTTAAATTCTTTAAACTTGGAAAATACTTCAGATTTATTTCAAAGGAAATAAATCCATATGTTCCTTGAGAAATCATCTATAAATGAAACCTAATACACATATTTTCCTAATGATGGAATAGGAACAGGTCCAAACACATCACTATGTATTAATTCTACAATTCCCTTTGCTCTTGTAGCACCGGATGCAAATATTACTCGATTTTGTTTTCCATATATTCAATGTTCACAGAAATCAAAATCCAGAGTGCAATCATTCATACCTTCAACCATACATTTACCTTGTAATGCTCGAAGTCCCTTTTCTTTGATATGCCCCATTCTTTGATGCCACAACATTGTCTTTCCTCCTGATGCAGTCAGGGTTTTGTCATCTTTACCTCCTTCCTCTAGCACAACAGAATTGTTACATTCATCAATGACGGTTTTTCCCAATAGTTTGTATACAGTTCCATACCGAACTCCCCTCATCAATACAATTGATCCTCGAACCATTTTGTAACCACCATCTCCACACATAGTCATTACACCTGCAACATCAATCTTTCCGGCAGATATCAAGTTTCTTGCTAGATTTAGAATGTGTAGCACTCCAGGGAGAGTTCTAATCCTTCGATCCTCCAGTTTTAGCTTGACTCTACCATGTCCAATGATATTGGCTGGTGAATCATCTCCCAAGTACACATCTCCTCCATTATACTTTTCATATTCACAGAACCACTCCCTATGAAGGGCCATATGACATGATGCACCTGAGTCAATCAACCATGTATCACATTTTCAAGGATTACCCGTGGAAGCTAGGTAAACATCCCCTCCTTCTTCTGAGGAGTTCTTCGCCTCTGTGGAAGGGTTATCCTCATATCCCTTTGCTTTCTCAACATTCTTAGATCTACAATCCTTTTTATAGTGCCCAACTTTACCACATTTCCAACACTTCCTTATTCCTTTTCCTGGGGATTTAGATCTACCCTTGGATTTAGATCCCCCCCCAGATCCTTTATTTCTGTTTCTCTCCTAGGGGTGACCTCTTACAGACAAAGCATCCATGCTATGATTATCCATGGTTTTCCACCTGATCTCTTCTGACAGTAGGGATGATACAATTTCATCAAATTTTAAGGTCACCTGGATAGAACTACCTATTGCAACAATTAGGTTGTCCCATGAATCTGGCAAAGAACACAATAATGTAATACATTTATCTTCTTCAGCCAGTTTAATACCAACAGAGGTTATCTAACTTACCAGAGTATTGTAGACATCCAAATTCTCTGTTACAGTTTCATTCTCATCCATTCTGAGGTGAAACAACTTCTTTTGTAGAAACAACTTGTTCACAAGGGATTTTGATTGATACAAACTCCCTATTTTTTCCCATAGCTTTACTGCACTATCTTCACTAGATACATTCAACAACACAAAGTCTAATCAGCACAATCATATTGTACTCCTTGCCCTTCTTACTAATTTATCCCAATCTTCTTATGACATTGCAGTGGTTTTTGTACCCGAATCCACAACAATCCACTGTTCTTGATCTACCAGAAGATCCTCCATTTTGAGCTTCCATAGCTCAAAATTCTGGCCGTTAAATTTCTCGATCTCGATTCTTGAAGTGCTCGCCATTCTCTTTCAATGCACAAATAAACACTGCAAAGCTCCCACTAAACCAAGGTTTATCACAAACCTGATATCTGTCAACCACGTCGAACCCTTAGCAGCAAAGGCATCCCCCTGATGCCAAAATCGAGCTCTGATACCACATGTAAGTTTTAAACCCTGGAAACCCTTAACCTGGAAAACCAGAAAACCTTGGAGCCACACCTCTTATTTTCTATTCATTACATTATGAAATCCTCACAATACAAAATATATGTATTCCACAACATCCAAATACCCTAATCTGTTAACCCGGATTAGAAAAAGACTTCAATCCATTAACCGGGATTAAGTTACATATTTTTAGACAAATTCTAAAAATAGCCACAAATAGCCATAAATAGCCAAAAAATATATAAATATACTGTGGGATCGTCAAGCTGCAGCGTTGACATGCACACCTTGCCTCCATACACACATACAACGAATATAACATATACCCAACACTCACCGCTGGCTCGTGGAAGCGGTCACACCATCTAGATGACTTACAATAAGTTTTCTTATGATGCCGCAAATACAACATCCATTGAAGCCCTATAAAGTGTGTGTTTTGTGTCCCAGCTGGTCATTTACTTGGGTTCTTCATTTCTCAAAAAGGGATTGTGGTCATCCCTCTCAAGGTTCAATCCATTTTGAGCCTTCCACCACCACGTACTTTGCGCCAATTGAAGAGTCTCCAAGGAAAGGCCAAGACGAGGTTTGTTCTAAGATTTCAAGCATGTTGAAGTTTGAACACCAATACTCCTCCTCTTAATACCCTCAGTGTAATGGACAAGTTGAAGCTGTCAACAAGATCATCAAAACCATGCTCCATCGGATGGTTGGAAACCATAAAACCAATTGGCACCACATGTTCTTCTTAGCTCTATCGGCCTACCGGACATAAACAAAAACTGCCACTGGCTTTACCCCATTCCACTTAGTCCATGATGTCGAGTCGGTACTTCCCATCGAGTGCTAGATTTTGTCACTCCACCTTGCCATAGAGATCCTTCCAAATACATCACCACTAGAAGAACACCTTATTCTGCTTGAACAGACCAATGAGGACCTTTGCACTGCCCTCCAAGCAATTGAAGTAGCTAAAACTCGGTCGAAGTCACATTTTGACTCCCATGTCCACCCTCGAACCTTTAGCGAAGGCAATATAGTCCTCGTTTACGACCAAGCCAATGATAAGCTAGGAAAAGGGAAGTTGGAATCCATGTGGTACAACCCATATGTTGTACATCACTGCCTCGGAAAGGGGGCATATATTATTGCCGACTCCAATGGAAACCTCTTGAAGAATCTCTGCAACAGGCTCTATGTCAAGAGGCTCTATTCCTAATATCTCTAACATGAATCAATTGTAGTATAATATTTTTTTTACACCATTATTGACATGAGTCTTACACTTTGTTTCCTTGGATACTCTAGATGGATCCTCCCTCACATCACTATGTTGGATTTACTGATGGATTAAGTAGATGGTTTCCTAATCTCACCTCGATTGCGTGCATTATCAATTTGCCATCACATGAGTTGATCCATATCGATAGAATGTGTGTTGGAATTGCTACCAACAACTAGGATGAGTACGATGGTGTTGTTAGTCTCCTGGATATTTCCCTTCAGTAGGGTATTCATCACATTGATGCCTTCTTAGAATCACAACTACTTGTCTCCCAGTTAAATAACTCCTACCAGGTACGTGATCCTTATCTCTGTAGAAATTTCTTGTGCACTAAAAAGTTGGTTAGAAATTTTGAATCCATTACATTCACACATGTTCCTAGAAACCTCAATAGTGTAGCAAACCAAATGGCTAATGACATTCTAGAGTGGCATATTCATTATCGCATATAGGAAATAAGAAACTTTGTCATGCATCATCATATAATCATGCATACATATGTAATATACATCATCTAGGAATTTTCATCATAAAAAGACTCATATAAAAAACCATAAAAAGTTCATCCACATGCATAAATAAATATATCATGTCATAATGTTCAGTACAAAATGAGAAGCTCCATAAGCTTTCTCAGCTGAGTATACATATTAATACAAAAATCCTAGTGCACCACTGCACTAGGGGAAGCGCCACTAGCTTCTAATCATTATCATAGTCCTCCTCTTTGTACTCCAAATCTATATCCTCCTTAGTTTCCTCCTCATCACTGGATTCCTCCTCATCCTCCATAGGTGGGTCACCCTAGGCCACCGCTCGAACGTACTCTTCCATGACTACGATCCTCTTCATCAAGGGGATCCACTCACAAGGTGCATGATAACAAGCATCGATCAAATCATCATCTGTAACTCAATAAAGCAGTCTCTCTATGTTGCGATGTAGTGAGCTCAAGACATTCCATCGCCCCTAAGTGGGGAGGTCTATCCCCTCCACCTTGCCCCTCCATCGCTCATAACCTGTGGGCGGCAATGATCCGACATCTGCACATACACACAAGTCTATCATCAGTTTCTAAACATAAACTAGATACCACTAAGATAGTGCAATATATATGAATTTAATTACACAAAACATCATGTATACATACCTTCTGGTCCCTAGGCCTGTCATGGAGGTCGGGGCATCTCTGGATCTACCCTATAGTCCATTCTGACATATGGGTAGACCTCAATCAGGACCGAAAGCTACCTCCATTGTGATAATAGCTCCTAATTAAAGAAAAATCCCACTAAGCTGCCTCCTTCATGGAGCATCATATCACTCCACCTATACATATGAGGCTCCTAAGTCCTGCCATCCCACACTGCCAAGTGCAGTCGAAGGGTCAGAAATCTCTCGAAGAAGAATGAGAACAAAAATGAGGGGAAGCAGAAATCCCCTCCCGCAATTCTGGAATGGTTCACCAAATGCCAAACCATGGTCAAATACATTTGGGCCCACCCATAGTAGGTTACCGCCATCACATGCTCCACAATCTGGAGCTGAGCCCCGGAGATCTTATGCGTCCCAAACGACCCCAAGATCTGTAGCACCATCGCTGCAACTACCCGAGTCGAGAGACTCTCAATGTCACACATTAATATGTACAACCCACTTACATTAGCAAAGGCATAGTAGTGCCTCTCACAAAGGTCATCTAGTGTCACCCCTATGCGATCTTTGACGTAGTGTCACCGATCACTCTCAACTTCGGGAGCTCAGTAAAAAAGTAAATGTCATGAAGCGTGATCTCAAGCCGCTCCCCCTGGATAACGAAGCACTCTGCATCAGTACCCCAAAAACTCACCACTATCTCTAGTAATAGTCTCGTGGTCTGCATAAGTGAAACCTGAAAGTACTTCAACAACCCACTTTGGGAAAGCGTATCTCGCACTCCCACTCTATCCACACTAGTCAATACATCCAGCACATCAAACAAATCCCTGTCAAGCTCAATCTCACAAAAAAACCTCATCCAGGGATGAATTCGAACCTATTCATCCAATCTGAGCGACTAAGGTCATGCCTTATCTTTGAACAGTTGTGACCCAGTCACACCTTTTGACTGAACAGATACGACCCAGGTCGCTCCATTCTCTTCGATAGGAACGACTGGGTTGCGACTCTCTAGTCATTATATGCAACCCAGGCTATCGATTTTCCCTCGAAAAGTGTGACCCATCCCTACAAACACTTCTAGCTTAATAGGGGCACCTAGATGAGCTAAAACAAAAAAGAAACTAGTAAAAATGACGATTTTGACGAGTACTCTTACCTGCAAGTCATGAATCTGAAAACCAGTGGTCATATTAAAAGAAATAATCAAAAGAGATCTAGGTTCCTCCACTCCAACTCAGAACTGAACAGTAACAATGACACATTTCATGTGGTCCCCCCTTGTTTATAGGCCTCCATTGGGTCTGTTTTTATTTCGAGCACAACAGAGTATTCCAGAGTCCGTTTGGGACATTGTTCGTGCAAATGGGTTTGATTTTATACCCTCTATCTATTGACGAGAACCTTGTATCGTGTTATCATGAGGAGCTTTTGGGACATTTCCTAGAATCAACCTCCATTTGTGTTCCATCACATGAATCTCCCATTTGTACGTATTGGCATGTTCACGAGCCACCCGCTCCATCCATACTGCACAGTCAACCATTTTTTACCTCCATCCATCGTCTTGCAAGGGGGGCCCATTAGTGTTCTGCATTTTATTCCAATCATCCATATTCACAAAATAACCTCTTTCCATTTATCGAACACTTCCTCCTTGCTTGATTGACCATTATGAAATTTTTATTAAGCTCTTTTCTGACTCTTAAAAGAATGAAAAGACCATCGAGCATGCTCAATTCCTTTCACGCTCGTTAAAGTATTTGAAATGTCGTCTATGTAACCTTATTTACCTCCTTTTTTGGACTATGTAGACTATCATAATAAAAGGACCAACTTGGCACACTCAAGCTAGGAATGTTTCCCTTTTGCATCCTTTTATGCTTTCTCAGGCATTGGGACCAAACTTTACGAAAAATATCATCATGGGTTGTATTTAAGCTCTTTTCTAGCCTTCTCATTAAGAAAATATTACCGAGAAAATTTAGTTTTGTTCATGCTCGTAAAATTATTTGAATGATTGTCATGTCAGTGTAAGTTTAACCTTTTCTTGGCTTGATTGGACTACAAATGGTAAAGAATTCTTCCTTCCCCAAATGTTGGGAGAGCTCTCCTACACGTACTTTTATCCTTTTCAGAAACAGGATACTACATGCGAAAAAGAGACCAAACTAGAGTATTCTTCATGTTTTCAAACTCTCTAACAATGAAAACACCATTGAGCATTTACTTTCTCAAGCTCGCCAAAAATCCACGAGATCGTGTCATAACGGTGTCTTTTGACGCCACCCTATATTACAGTTTGGAAGCTTCCCCCAATTGGGTCACCTTTTTTAAGAGTATTTTGCTATAATTCTTCCTTGGATCCCCTGAGTATTCATATTCTGATTACTTCCCTCAGTGTTTCCAATTTATAGTTACATTCCCGGTATTATAGCTAGGATTCTTGTCCCATGAGTCAGTTTCATTTGCTGCGAGGTTAGCCCTGCCATCATACTCTGAACAAAGGAATTTTGAGTCCCCTGTACTCCCTTTCCCTTGTTCCCCCCATTGAGGTAAAAGAATACTTTAACCCAACCAACCCGTACTCCCTAGAGTTATTTTTATGTCCCAATTCCACCAAAGTTAAAGTTTCATTGATTTGAGCCATGGTCATTGTTTTATGGCCTCTTTAAACTTGCCTCCAGTCTTTCAATGACACATGTTGAAACCCTTAAGGGGGCATATAATTTGATCCAAAAAACAAAATTAATATTTATGAGAGCTTTCAGGTGTTTTTGGGAAGGTTCAACATGGCAATGTCAACCAACAGTTCATGGGCAAGGGATTTCCAAAGTTGACCCCACTATTCAAAAATTGTGTTGTCTCCTATTGAGCCAAACTCTAGTTTATGAAATCATGAAATAGGATGATATTTGCATAATGGACCCACATGATAGATGAAACCGTAGTTTTATGATGATGTCTTGATTCCAACAGATTTGGTGGTTCTTGAGTTCAATACATCGACGTCACTCTATGGTTGATTTAAGCTCGATTCCTAGAGGTTTTCAAGGACACATGTTGAAACCCTACCAGGGGAATAGAATTTGATATAGGAAGCATAATTAAGTTTTGTGAAATCCTATAAGTGTGTTTGGGAAGGTTTAATGTGATAAAACTAGCCAAGAGTTCATGGTTGTGGGATTTCCAAAGTTGACCCCCTCATGTAGAAATTACACTCTCTCTTATTGAGACAAACCCTAGTTTATGAAATCATGAAGAGCGATGAGTTTTGGTCCATGGAACCATGAAATAGGGTAATTATAGAGCTATTATAGTGTCCCAATTCTAATGGAGTCAATGGTTTTTCGATTTGAGCCATGGTTATCGTTCTATGGCCCATTCAAAATTTCCTCCTCAAGGATTTTAGGGATATATGTTGAAACCCTATCATGGGCATAAAATTTGATCCAAGTAGAATTAATGTATGTAATATACTATAAGTGTGGTTGGGTAGGTTTGAAATTGGAATGAAAACCAATATTTCACAGTCAATGGATTTCCAAAGTTGACCCCCTTGTGCAAAAATTGCATTGTCTCCTACTGATCCAAACCCTAGTTTATGAAATCATTAAATAGGATGAGATTGGGGCCATCAAAACATGTGATAAAAGAACCCCTAGTGTTATTTTTATGTACTAATTCCAAAATATTCAATGGTACATCGACCTGAGCCATGGTCGTCATTCAATGGCCCATTTAAACTTGCCTGCTCAAGGATTTCAGGGACACATATTGAAACCCTTTCGATGGCATAGAATTTTATCAACGAAGATAAATTAAGTTTTGTGAGATCCTACAAGTGTTTTTAGGTAGGTTGGACATGGGAATTCTAGCCAAGATTTCACAGTCGAGGGATTTCCAAATTTGACCCGTTGTGAAAAAAATGCATTGTCTCCTACTCATTGAAACCCTAGTTTATGAAATCGTCAAATAGAATGATATTTTGGACATGGACACACATGACAGAGGAACCCATAGTGTTATTCCAATGTCTTGATCCCAATAAATTTGTTGGTTCATCTATCCAAGCAACAATCATTGTTTTATGGCCCATTTGAACTCACCTCCTAGAGGCTTCCAAGGACACATGTTGAAAACCTGCAAGGGTAATAGAATTTTATCCAGGTAAAAGACATTAGAGGAAATTTCAACTCAAAATGGGCCTCCTAAAATGAACTAATAAAATAATAGTTAAAATAATAAAATAATATTTATTAATTTTGGAGGAATAAAAGAAAAAAACTACTTTTTTGTTTGTATTTTTGACATATCTCCCCGTGTTTTTACTCAAATTTTGATTGGGAGAGCTTGTTGGATGCGGAATTAAATTCTGCATCCAACGAGTACCCACTCGGCATACTTTTGACGGACCCTGCTAGCCCAAAAACAAGAAATACCTGAAAAAATGAAATGATGACATCATCATTTTGTTTTTTCAGGTCTTTCTTGTTTTTGGGCTAGTGGGGTCCGTCAAAAGTATGCCGAGTGGGTACGCGTTGGATGCGGAATTTAATTCCGCATCCAACGAGCTCTCCCAATCGAAATTTGAGTAAAAACATAGGGAGATATGTCAAAAATACAAACAAAAAAAGTAGTTTTTTTTATGATACCTATCCCCAAATTTATATTAAAAAAGTGTTTAAGACCTATATGGTATTTCAAATTTAAAGCAATTTCATTGGCTAACACATGATGACATGGAATTTGAATAAAAGTTAAAAGGCCCATTTTGAGTTACCAGGGGTATGCATGCCTTACCAGGTCTTACAACCATATGCCCATGTACATGCAAACCGCTCCATTACATTTTTATGTGCCTTCATGGTGACTAATCACAACAACTCTACCGCTGCTGTACTTTCTAGACCTTGGACTTGGAAAATTTATTCTTTTAACCTTCATGCTTTAAGGCCAACAGAAACTGAGCAGGAACTCAGTTTCTCTCTGGTTACTCCCTTTGTCAACATGTCTGTAGGATTCTGGCTAGTGTGAATCTTTTCCAGTTTTAACAGTTCTTCATCTAGAACAGATCTTATGAAGTGGTACTTGAGTTCTATATGTTTAGTCCTTGAATGAAAGACTGAGTTCTTTGCAAGATGAATGGCACTCTAGCTGTCACTATACATGCTACTATTCTCCTGTTTCTTACCCAATTCTTCCATGAACCTCTACAACCAAATCATCTCCTTACTAGCCTCTGTAGCAACAACATATTCTGCTTCCGTTGTTGAAAGTGCAATAACCTGTTGCAGTTTTGAAATCCAACTTATTGTTGTTCCACCTACAGTGAACACATACCCTGTGGTGCTCCTCCTACTGTCTTTATCACCAGCCATATCTGCATCAACATATCCCTATAGAACAGTGTCTGAACCTCCAAATCATAATGCATGAGAAGTGGTTCCTCTCAAATACCTGAGAATCCACTGTACTGCCTTCCAATGCTCTTTACCTGGATTATTCATATACCTGCTCACAACTCCCACTGCATGTGCAATATTTGGTCTTGTGCACACCATGGCATACATCAAGCTCCCAACTGCTGATGAATAGGGAATCTTGGACATGTAATCTATCTCTTCCTGTGTCTCTGGACACATATGCTTGCTTAGTTTGAAATGGCTTTCCAAAGGTGTGCTGACTGGTTTTGCATTCTGCATTCTAAACCTCTGCAACACCTTTTCTATGTACTCACCTTGAGACAATGTCAATTTGCGATTTTTCCTATCTCTTTTTATTCTCATACCAAGGATTTCCTTTACAGCACCCAAATCCTTCATCGCAAATGATTTAGCTAGTTTTATTTTGAGCACATTTATATCCTGCATGTTAGACCCTGCAACAAGCATGTCATCCACATACAATAACAAGATAATATATCTTTCGTTATCTAGCCTCTTGAAATAAACACAGTGGTCAGAATGACATCTATCATAACCTTGTTATGTCATAAACTTATCAAATTTTAAATACCACTTCCTTGGAGCTTGCTTCAGGCCATACAAGCTCTTCTTCAACCTGCAAACCAAATTCTCCTTCCCTTTGACCTCATACCCTTGTGGCTGCTGCATATAAATCTCTTCCTCCAAATCCCCATGGAGAAAGGCCGTTTTTACATCTAATTGTTCAACATGCAAATATTCTACTGCCACTAGTCTTAAAATAGTTCTAATTGAAGTCATTTTAACAACAGGAGAAAATATTTCATCAAAGTCTATACCTTTCTTTTGTGCAAACCCCTTTACAACAAGTCTAGCCTTGTACCGCTTATTTCCTCCATCTTCTTCCTTCAACCTGTAAACCCATTTATTCTGCAATACCCTTTTGCCTGCAGGCAACTTAACCAGATCCCAAGTCTGGTTTCTTACCAATGAGTCCATCTCTTCATCCATGCCTTGCTTCCACTTCTTTCTAGTTTCTACATGCATTGCTTCTTCAAAACATTCTATCTCACCAGAATCAGTCATCAATAAATAATACAGTGAAGGAGAGAATCATTCAGGGGGTCTACTTAACCTGGTAAACCTTCTTACAGTTGCAGGAGTTTCAGGTACCTGCTGCTGCTCTTGATTTTCTGTTGCTTTTGGAACTTCATTTTCTTTGATTTCATCAAGCACTGTGTACTCTGTGTTTTCCTTTTCTTCTTTCTTTCCCTACAACTGATCTTTGTACATGAACTTTTCATTGAATAATACATCTCTACTCCTAATGATTTTGCGATTTTTAAGATCCCATAAGCGATAACCAAAATCATCAACCCCGTATCCAATAAAGGTACATTTCTTGGATTTAACCTCAAGATTTGTTCTATCATCTTTATCAATATGGACAAATGCTTCACAACCAAAGGTTCTTAGAAATGAGTATTTTACCTGTTTACCTGTCCATGCCTCCTCTGGAATTCCACCATCCAAAGCGCTTGAAGGCCCTCTGTTTATTAAATAAACAACAGTGTTTACAGCATCATCCCAAAAATGTAAGGGAAACCCTGCATGCAATCTCATACACCTTGCACGCTCCATGATCGTTCTGTTCATCCTTTCTGACACGCCATTTTCTTGGTGTGTTCCAGGGACTGTCTTCTCTCTGCGAATCCCATTGTGTGAACAGTAACTGTCAAACTCCTTGCTGCAGTACTCGCCTCCATTATCAGATCTGAGACATTTCAACCTTTTTCCTGTCTCATTCTCAGCCAAAGCTTCTTCTTAAAAGTATCAAACACATCAGAATTCTTTCTAATGCAATAAACCCAAGTTTTTATAGTTGCATCATCAATAAAAGTAACATAATAACGAGAGCCACCAATAGATTGTACCTGAGCTGGTCCCCATACATCTATATGGACAAGCTCTAACTTTTCACTCTTCTTTTGTTTCCCAACCCTGAGAAATCTAACTCTCTTCTATTTTCCATAAACACAGTTCTCACAAAATTCCAAACTTACCTACTTCAGATCTGGAAGCAGTTTCCTTGAGTGGAGAATTTGCATCCCCTTCTCACTCATGTGGCCAAGCCTATGATGCCACAATGCTGCACCTGTTTCTGTGGAAGCTACAGAAATAGAATAATCAGTGTTATGAGGACATAAATATAACGTACCTATCCTATTTCCTTTTGCAATTACCATTGATCCTTTAGTGACCTTCCACCACGTTTCTCCAAACGTAGAAAAACAGCCGCCATCTCCCAATTTCCCTGTTCAGATCAGATTTCTTTTCATAGCAGGAATGTGCCTTACATCCTTTAGCAACCAGTCATTTCCATTATTTAGTTTAATTCCTACCTTACCCTTTCCAACAATTTTACATGGTTCATCATCCCCCAATAACACATGCCCAAAATCACCTTGAACATAATCATAAAATAATTTCCTATGGGGTGTAGCATGACATGAAGCCCCTGAATCTACTACCCAGTAATCACTAGTATTATCTAATGCAAGAATCAAAGCATCTTGTAACACATCACCTGCTACATTTGCTTCCCGGGTAGTCTCTTGCTGCCTCTCACCTTTCTTCTTTGGTGCTCTGCAGTCTTTCTTTAGATGTCCTTTCTTACCGCAGTTCCAGCATTCTATTTTTCCGAATCTGGACTTGGATCTTCCCTTTTTAGACTTGCCACGATTTTTTGGGCTCCTTCCTTTCTCTTTTTCTCTCCCTCTGCTCTCCATGGTCAACGCATCACCTGATGTCTCACCTGTGCTTTTCCTTCACATTTCCTCGCTAAGAATAACACTAACAACATCATCAAACTTAAGAGTGCTTGAACTAGGGACAGTGTTACTTACAGCCATGACCAAGCTATTCCAGCTTTCTGGCAATGAGCACAAGATTAGAAGAGCCCTAACCTCATCATCAAAGTTCACTTTTACAGAACTTAACTGACTGGTAAGTGTATTAAACTCATTTAAATGGTCAGCAACAGATCCACTTTCCGACATCTTCATATTAAATAAATGCTTCATTAAAAATACCTTGTTAGAAGTCGAGGGTTTTTCATAGAGCTTACTCAATGCGCTCATCACACCCTCTGTTGTTATTTCTTTCGAAATATTGAAGGCCACTAACGAAGCCAGGAACAGCCATATTGTTCCTAGTGCCTTTCTGTCAAGAACCTCCCATTCTTAATCCTTCATAGCCACTGGTTGTTTTGCATTTCCGCCCAACAGTAGGTACAGATCTTTCTGGTATAGATAGTCCTCCATTTGCATCTTCCATAATTGATAGTTTTGGCCGTTAAATTTATCGACCCTAAATTTTCCTTCTTCCGCCATTGCTCCCACTCGAACCAGGAACCCTTCTTTCCTGCGAGTTTACAAACCAAATAGACCTTTTGGCTCTGATACCAATTGTTAGAAAAACAGGACCGCAGAGAAATAACAATTATACAATTAAATCAATAAACAAGATGCAAAAACACATTAAACATTACAGAGAGACACAGATATAACGTGGTTTACCCAAACGATGGGCTACGTCCACAAAAAAATTTGCCAGTCCTTTTATTTCAGTCCAGAAAGATGAAGGGATACGCCCTGCAGCAAAACCGCTGCACTTCCTCTTCACACTCTCACAGTCTCTCTTCCAGCACAATACAATGCCCACATCCAGTACCATACAATACTCACATCTAGTACCATACAGTACTCACATCCAGTACAATATAGTACATAGTACAATTACAATGGAGCCTCCTCAAGCCTTATAAAGGCTTAATCACATGCACTACCATGGGACAATACCATGGGCTACAACAAACCATGTTCCCAAACCATGTGCTATACCTAACCACCTTTGACTCAATCCCGAGTCAAGGTAACACATGCAATACCATGGGACAATACCATGGGCTACAATAAACCATGTGCCCAAACCATGTGCTAGACCTAACCACCTTTGACTCGATCTCAAGTCAAGGTTAACCCTAACAATTCTGATTACAACAAAGTTGACAATTGATCGATATGTGCCACAATCATCATTCTATGGCCCATTTGAACTCATCTTTCAGGGACACATGTTGAAACCCTACCAGGGGCATATGATTTGAATTTAATCCATTTAGCATAATTAAGTCTCATGAGATCATGAAAGTGTGGTTGGGATGGTTCAACATGTAAACACTAGCCACTAGTTCACGATCAAGGAATTTATAAATTTGACCCTATTTTATAGAAATTGCACTATCTCTTACTAAGAGAAACCCTAGATTCAAAACTCACCAAAAGGACGATATCTAGGCTATGAACCGAAGGGAGAGAGGAACTCCGGGAATTATTATGTAATACCCAAGATGTTAAACCCCTAGAAATATGTAATATGTTGTAAGTGTTTATAATTGTGTCATTGGGTATTGATACATGATTCTTTAAGGACCAAAGGAAATTATTATTATTATTATAAACAATTAATTAAAACAACTGGAACACCACAACTACAAAAGAGTATGAGAGGCTTTGATCCATAGCGTGGGGGGGAATGGGGAAATTCCATGCACTTTTGACACCTTGATCTTGTATTGATGGGTTTCAATTGTTGAATGTTCACTTCAATGGTTTTGGGAGGTTACACTTGGTCTCATAAGCCCCATTTGCACAAAGGCACCTTCATTGGCTATTTTTAACGAGTGCATGTGAAACTTGTAACTCCTTGTGTAACTTCCTCCTCTTGGGAATTAAAATTTCCTTGGTGTAATTCGAGAGTTTTTTTATGGTGAAGTATACTAATTGGGTTTGATTTTCCTCCTTTGTTCTATAAATCCTTGGTTGATCTCCTTATGGGGGTGGCGATGTGTTACCTTGTTTCCTAGTTGGTTATTTCTTGGACAGTTGTTACTTGTGTGGTTTCCTATGTGCTTGGAGCAATAGTACTTTTAGTTTAAGGTATTCCAAAGAAAGTATGGTACAGCTCCTCTGTGTCCACTACTTTTCTCAAACCTTTACCTACACATAAATGCTAATGGTAAATGGTGATGTCCTCAGGGACTTGGGTGGCAAAGGGATTACTACTGTGCATGCTAGTGGGGTGGAGGAAAAATTAGGTTATGAGTAATTGATTTTTGTAATATCAAAGTGACATATGACCTATCTCTGAGTGCACCTCCACCTGTGGATTTGTGGCCTCGTCTCGAGGGTAGCCTGTCAAAGTGAGATTTGGCTTGACAACACATAAGGCTGGGTGGAACATGGCCCAATTAAGTCTAACATGGTCCAGTTAAGGCTAGTTCCATGTTAATAAGATAAGTTGTTATCTTTGTTGGGACTCAGAAATATCACATTTTCATCCACTTTATCTTCCGCTATTCCTCACATTTCATCGTCCCATTAACCTTTTATCATACGATTTCCATACATATATGTGTGTTTAACCTTATTATTTCCACTTTATTTATTTTTAGTATTATAAGTGAATTTATGATTAAATATTAGAAAATTAACATGTTTTTCATTAATATATCAAAGTATGGATGAGCTTTGTAATGTGTAGGAATATGTGAAGGATTAATTCAAAGAAAAGACTTCACATATATCTCCTCCCCCATTTCAAGGAGATAGTTATGCAAAGAATATTCCAAGGAGAAGATCATGGAGATTTGGTTGAGATACATGTGGATAATTTTTGAGAGATATGTGGAGGATTTGAAGGGATCATATCTTGTAATAATAGGAAAGTAGTTGAGTGAATGTTGGATCTCTCATTATGAGATGGTTATTTCCTTCGTGTATGAAAGATATTGCTCTCTCTTCATTTCAAGGATCTTAAATCTTAAATACTAGATTATCTTAGAATATCTTAGATCTTATATTATCTTAGAGAATAGTAGATTGTAGAAGTTAGTCTTGACTTTGTAATATGGAGAAGGGAATTCTTAGCTTTTGTTCATAATATTAGCTTTGATGCTTTCTTGATTTATGACTGATTCTTGTGATGTAAATTAAGATTGCTTTATTGTGAATGTGAGCTCACATGTGTTGTCTTGTTGCTCTTCATATGTTGTCTTTCTTTTATGAAATTTACTTTCAGCCTTGTGTTTCATCTTCCTGCATTAGATTAGCAATTGCATGTTTCAGCTTAAGGAGGGTTAGATTAGAGTAGTCACAGTTTCACGGGGGGTTAGATTATCTTAATTTTGCTTCAGTCCTGCATATACTTTGCATGTGCTTCGTAAGCCTACAAACCTTGGATTAACAAATTAAATGGTTGGGAAATTACTACAACGGAATTAAAATGACATTAATTTGGCCCAACAATCTTATGTAAATTTATATGTTTATATGATTTTTCCATTGTTTCCATAGTTGTATTATTTATTGTTTATGTGCATGGTAGATGTATTAATGGTTAGAGTCGGAATTAATGGTTTAATTTCTTGGATACCTATACATTTCTTCTTGACTATAAGATTTGTCTTTAATGGAAGATTGATATATAAGTATTGATGGGTTTATATGCTATGTCTATTTTTTATTATGAATTGTAGTGGCTGATATAAAATTTATTACATATTTGCTTTATTTGTGATAATTAGATGCAATATCCTATGGTTTTACACTTATAATTTCGTTATAATTATAGTTGTTTCATAACTGATTTCCTTCATGTTTATTTTCTTAAGTTTAACCTACAAACTACTCCATCGATGGA
This sequence comes from Pseudotsuga menziesii, assembly GCA_001517045.1. Classification (NCBI taxonomy): domain Eukaryota; kingdom Viridiplantae; phylum Streptophyta; class Pinopsida; order Pinales; family Pinaceae; genus Pseudotsuga; species Pseudotsuga menziesii. The sequence goes on from LPNX010630563.1 coordinate 156,414, forward strand.
TGATTCATTCTTACATATGAGTTATGATTTAAGTGTCAAAGGTACAAATCAAGATTGATCTATAGATCCATTGCCTCATCCCAGCTTTTGACTTCTGATAGCTAAAGACAGAGTCATGGTTGATTTGTCGAGCAGTGGTTCCATTCCCACCTCTAACTTCTGACTTTTGAATTTCAAGTTGGATGGTGATATCACCTAGTGTGCATGGATAGTTTAAAGTTCTGATTCCTAAATGGTGATTATAATGTTATCATTAGGAATGCCATTTGTCCCTTTTGGTAGCCACTATTGGAATTTCATTTCATCTATGCCCTTCCAACTAAATTTTTTTGACATTTTGAACTTTTATCTTCCCGTTACACAACTTTTTATTTAAAAGATAACCCTTAAACAAATGAAGTTTAAAAAAACAATTACCCTTCAATAATAATGTATTTATTAAAGAATTTGATATTCAATTAAAAGATGTTGTTTTATTGAGGAATTAATTTTCAATTAAATATAACGATAGAATCATTTACCCATGTTTTGAGTTGATCAAGCGTTTTGAAAACCAAGGATAGTAACACATACAACTCAAAAGTAACATATGCCAACATTATGCATCCAAAGTACATTAACCTATAATCTTAAAAACAAACAAAATGTGAAACCTATAATCCTTTTTGAAAGTTAATGTTAGGCCACATGTAATGCAACATACAGAATTTTGCAAGGTTAACATGTTGTGTCAATGGTGTAATTGAAATTACATGACATCTTAATTTTCAATTAAAGGATGTGTTTTTATCAAGAAGATTATTTTCCAATTAAAAGATGGCAATTGACTTATTTACCGATGTTTTTGGCTGATCATGTACTCTAAAAATGGAGGGTGAAACAAAACAACCTACTAATTGTTATACCAAAATCCTGTCACCATCATGTGACAAGACATTTGACATATCTACTTGCCCTAAATCCTAGCTTCTAGAGTGGAAACTCATATCATTTGTCAATATTTTCATACAAATTCCAAGCACCGCGCTTGACCCTTTATCCATAAGCGGTACCCTTGTTTGCACTTCCCATCCCCTGTTGCCCATAAGCGGTGCCACTGTTTATGGCCCTTGGTCCATAAGCGGTTATTACCATAACCGCTCTCTCAATGAAGGAGAAACACGGTACCCTAGGTAAAAAGGGAAAAAGAGAAGTTTCTCGAGGCTTCTAGATGATAATCCTTGTGTCCTCCCTTATCCCTACTATTGTGGGTTAGTTGAGCTTGAGATCCCTCATCCTAGGATCTTAGAGGCCACCTCACCCACTAATCTCTCAACCTACCCTATCCATTAAGCCTTATAAATACAAGCTTATGGCCATGGTTGAGGGAGAGAACTCTTAAGGTATTGTTATGCTGTTGGATTGAGCACTTGGTCCCACAGGGACTTCACTTAGTGAACCTCTCACATAGCACGTGCGATCATGGGATATTAAAGAATACCATTAATTTCTAGAGATATTGACCCAAAATATTTTTGTTGAAACCCCCTCCCAATACTTAAAACCTCCTCCACACCCCTTTTTATACCTCAATCCTTATAAACCACCCTACCCATCCCCCACCTTAAACCCCTCATCCCCCCAATACCTGCAATATATTGGTTCAATTTTTGATAATTTTAAAACCCAAAATATGAACTAATGTGATAGAATATTGGTCAACAAGTGAAGCCCCCATGCTTGGTCCATACCATTGGAGAGGATATTGAGAGCTAGAGTTGGAGCTTATGGGGATGAGAATGCTTGGTTTCATGGAGATGCATGTCAACACTAAGGCTTGGTTTTAAAATTTTTCATATTTCTTTAATGCAAGTTGATTTATGTCCCACATATATTGTTGATGTTTGATTTCACATGTATGTTGTTGGATTCCTTAGTCACTAACATAGATTAGTAGATTATACTCTGGTTGCTTTGATCTGTTTCGTGTTGAGATGATTGTAGGTACACAGGGTGACTATCAAAGCATTGCATTCCAGGTATCTATGGCGTCTAAGGAGAGTCTTTAACCTCTGTCCTCTATTTGTTCTGGATCTGAACCATTCAGACCAGTGGAACACCTTGCTGTCCGCAGGAGGTGAAACATTCTAGCTAACAAATCTGGTGACTCTGCTGGGGAATAGTTATATCAGTTGTTTTGATCTTCCTCAGTCTTCAACTCTTGTCTGAATCCAGGGTCCTTCTTCAAATCTCTTCAACTAGATCTACTTTCTAACTTACTCCATTTGGGTTTGAAACCTCCAGATCTATTTAGATCCGAGTCATTTCGGTATTTTATGGTCTGTTTCCATACTCAAGTCAACAGTATTTTCCCTGATCTAGTATTTTTCTAACTTGATCCATTGTTCTTCTTGTGTTTTGGTTATCTACAGGGAACTGTGCCTATGTTGTGTACGAGAAGACGTGCCACCGCCTGTAACCTGTTGGAAAGAAGCGATGTTGTCTCGGAAATGCTCTGTCAACACCTGAGAAGTGCGGTGCTAGGTAGGCATCATTCCAAAGCCTTTTGTCCTTATTTTTCTTCACAAAAATTTGGATTTTGTTGCTTTCAGTTCTTCTTATCAAACTTGTCTTACTGAATCTAATGCTCGTGGTTTGCAATTTTATGGTTTAAGATTGATTTGAGTGGAATTTCGAAAGTTTGATTAGGTATTTTGATTGTTCATCTGCTTCTATGCTTGTTGGTTGTGTTTATGAAAGGATTTCTTGTTTTCTGAAAAGCTTAGGGTGTTATTAAAATCTCTTTTCATTTCTGCTACATAGACTAATTGAAGAACACTAGATTAGCTTCTAGGTTTCATTTCTTATTTGCATAGTAAACTTCTTTTTCCTTCCTTTAAAAAAAGATTTTTTTTTATTGAGACTAGGATATCATTGTTGAGTGTTGGACATTGGTTTTCTGATTGGATTTACAAGCTTTCAGGACCTTTATGATCTTTTGTCTCTCATGCATTTAGAACTATCTCGATCAAAATATAAAAAAATGGTAGTTTTAAGTTAGATTTGCTTATGTTTTGAGAAAATTGAAAAAATAGAGTGCATTTGCATATAGGTGTGCTTCTTGTTTTTCTTTTAGGAAAAGAGATTCTTCCCCTTCTTTTTACTTTCAGAAAAGAGAAATTGGTTTGGTAAAGTGTGTTAAATTTCCATATGCTTAGCTAAGACATTATTATTTTATTTCATGACAAAAGCATATAAACAGGATCACTGAAAGATAGACAAGCACAACCATACAAAAGCAACACAAAGATTTATCCTGGGAAAACCCTAAAGGGAAAAACCCAGCAAAATCTTCCTCAATATAGATGCCCCAAAAAGATAAAAGATAAAACCATCAAGGAGATCAAAGCCTGATCCTCCTCCTTCTCCATCTACTTCTCTTCTCCACTAATGCGCTACACAAGTGAGAGTGTGTGTCACTAATGAGGATCACTACACCTCTATTTATATTCATCCGTTCACTTAAGTTAAATCATTTGACATGTAGGCTCGAGTCAAATCATGTAGGCTCAAGTTACACATGTAGGCTCAAGTAACCACACTGGGGTGCTAATGACCCACCTTTACAATTAGAGGGGACTACCTCATGACTCTTATTAGATCTTCTGATTAGGAGCATAGGGGTACAATTTAATACAAGTGGTTCTCTCGGTAGTACCATCAGGGATCACAAAAAGATACATATAGAATATTCTTCGAAGTTACAATATTTCAACACTCCCCCTTAATGAGAAGGGTATTCTACAGCAACATCAACAACAACAAGACTAGAGATAGGGGACATCATCAAAATCAGCAGGGTAACACATCTATAAATCATTGGAAGCTTTTCAACATCATGTAGTATTCATCTTCAATCATCAGCAACATCTTCAGTCTTTGATCCGCAACATCTTCAGCATTTTGATCTTTCAATTAGCAACGAAATCTTCAACACTTGGACCTTTCAATCAGCAACATCTTCAGCACTTTAACTGTTCAATCAGCAACAACATCTTCAGCATTTTGACCTTTTGATCAGCAACATCTTCAGCACTTTGACTTTTCGATCAGCAACAACATCTTCAGTATTTTGTCCTTTCGATCAACAACATTTTCAGCATTTTGACTTTTCGATCAACAACAACATCTTCAGCACCTTGACCTTTCGATCAGCAGCAACATCTTCAGTACTTTGATCTCTCGATCAGCAATATCATCATCAACACTTTTCCCTTTCGATCAGCAGCAACAACATCATCATCATATTCTGATCTGTCGATCATAATCATCATCACATTCTGATCTTTCGATCAGAAACATCATCATCATACTCTGATCTTTCGATCAGAAACATCATAGTCATAGCGCGTCATCATCATCATACTCTGATCTTTCGATCAGTACGGCATCATCATCAGCAGCAACAACCTGCAATCCACAACTCAAAGACAAAAAATCTTTGGATCATTTTTGGACTTAAAGTCCAGGGATGATACAATCCCACCACAATCTCGACAACCGAAGTTACCGGATTGATTACGGGAGAATCAGTCCCTATCAATTTAGGACTAAGTCCAAGGACGATGCAATCCTACCACATTCTCAACGACCGAAGTCACTGGATACAATTACAGGATAATCACTCCCTATCACTTTAGGACTTGAGTCCAAGGATGATACAATCCTACCACATTCTCGATGACCGAAGTCACCGGATACAATTACGGGATAATCACTCCCTATCACTTTAGGACTTGAGTCCAAGGATGATGCAATCCTACCCCATTCTCGACGACCGAAGTCACCGGATACAATTACGGGATAATCACTCCCTATCACTTTAGGACTTGAGTCCAAGGATGATGCAATCCTACCCCATTCTCGACGACCGAAGCCACCTGATACAATTATGGGATAATCACTCCCTATCACTTTAGGACTATGTCCAAGGATGATGCAATCCTACCACATTCTTGAGGACCGAGGTCACCGGATCTATTATGGACAGATGTCCCGGGATGATACAATCCCTCTTCATTCTGGAAGACCGAGGTCTCCGAATCACTTTAGGGCAAGTGCCCAGGGATGATACAATCCCACCATGTTCTTGAGGACCAAGGTCACCGGATCTATTGTGGACAAATTTCCCAGGATGATACAATCCCTCTTCATTCTCGAAGACCAAGGTCTCCGGATCACTTTAGGGCAAGTGCCCAGGGATGATACAATCCCACTACAACATCACTACTCCCCCTTTTGGGGAATATCTTTTCGAACCACACCAAGCTTGTCTCGAAAGTGTTTGAAATCTACTCGAGGCAGAGGCTTCGTCAGTACATCATCATCCAAACCATCATCATCTACATCTTCAGTATGTGAATACTGAACTATCACCATCTGTATCTTCAGTATAGAAATACTGAATCACCATCATCTGTATCTACAGTATGTAAATACTGAAATATCATCTATATCTTCAGTATGGGAATATTGAAATAATCATCATCTATATCTTCAGTATGGGAATATTGAAACATCATCATCTCTATATTCAGTATAGAAATACTGAATCACCATCATCTGCATCTATAGTATCATCATATGCATCTTATCTTGTAAGTATCAAGACCGGATTTCTACGTGTTACATCGGAACACAGGGTTCTTTGTCATCACAACTATGTTTATCACATAGAATCATTGTAGTGTCCATCTTCAGGTCAAAGAGACCTCATATCAGCTTCTGAAGCCATGTGGATTTGCAACTTAGTAGAGCAATCTGCTATGTATTCTGGTTCAACCGTGCTAGGAGAAACACTGGACTGTTTCCTGCTAAACCATGAACTCATAGCAGACCTCAAACAAAAGCATATACCTGATGTGCTTTTCATGTCTAAGATACTTCTAGCCCAATCTGCATCTGTGTATCCATACAATCTATACCCATGGCTACCATCATAGTATAGACCAAAGTCTATTGTCCCTTTCAGATATCTCATCACATGTTTTGCAGCTACTAGGTGAACCCGTCTTAGTTGAACAAGATATTGACTTAAGGTGTTCACAGCAAAACAAATGTCTAGTCTGGTATTTGTTAAGCACATCAATGACTCAATGATCTGTCTATAGTGAGTCACATCTACTAAATTTAATGAGTCATCAGCTAACAGCTTTAGGTTGGAATCCATGGGTGTGGCCATGACTTTGCATTCCAACATATTGAATCTCTTCAATATCTCTACCACATACCTTCCCTGGTTGAGAAATATTCCTTCTAAACTTTTCCATACTTCCAGACCTAGGAAATAATGCATTAACCCAAGGTCTTTCATCTCAAATTCTTCTCCTAGTTTATTCTTGCTTTCCATGATCTGTTTCTCATTCCCTGTTAAGAATAAGTCATCCACATATAGTAATAGAATGACAGGTACATCTTCTACAACCTTGTAGGAAAGGTTAGGATCAACTTTACTCTTGGCAAAGCCCATGCTCATCAGGAAACTATCTATTCTTCCATACCAAGCTTTGGGAGCTTGCTTCAGGCCATAGAAGGCCTTATTCAACTTGCATACTTGATTCCTTCTATCTTCAACTTCAAATCCTCATGACTATTCGATGTAAGACTCTTCATCAATCATACCATTAAAGAAGGCTTGTCTTTACTTCATCATGGAAGAAACTACCATGATAGTTTTTAAGGAAGTGTACCTTGCTACCTGGAGTAAGTGTTTCTTCTGAATTAATTCCCTCTTACTAATAGAAACTTCTAGCCACAACTCTTACCTTAATTCTATCAGCAACATATCATATCTTGCAAATCCATTTGGAAGATACCACATTCTTGCTTTCCGGTTTGAGTACTATATCCCAAACATCATTCTAGTATCACAACACCTTCTATGAGTTTGTCTTCTCTAGTCATCAACATATCCTAGTCTTCTGCATTCAACCTTGAAGGTTGGAACCCACTTTACTCTTGGTAAAGTATCGATCCATCACAAAGCTATCCATCATGTCGTACCATGTCGAACTCAGATATAATTTTTTGTAGTCACTCCCCCTAAAGTGGAGTATCATCTTCCCTCTTCATTCTGTATAGGTGGTTCTATGCTTGATATATACCGGTCAATAGAGTATGTTATGTCATAGTCTATTCTTTCTGGGGAGAATCACGAACCTTGCTTTGTACACTTGTTCCATCATATCGTATACATCATTCCCCATGATCAACTGTTATTCTTTGATCATAGCTTCTTTCATAGAATTCTTTTCTTCATCTTGAGTTATCTCTTGTACCCATGGTGGTCTTCATCCTTCAAGGTGGATCTACCACTCTCCGAAGCTCTTTCTTCTGTCATGGTGTCTCTGACCCTGGGAGCTTCAGATTCATGTTTATTGGAGTGAATCTTGAATTGTCATCACTTGTTCTTTGGAACAAGTCTCATCCTTCTTTTCTTGTAGGAGGTTGTACATGACCTTTCCTACAATTCAAATGCACCAGTTGCATGGTTAGAACTATTTCATAAAACATATGCATAACGACAAATTCTTATGCATCATGCAACTGTTTAGTCAATACAACATTCATCCATATCTCACATAAACTTTCTAGATGCCTTCCATCTCCACCATGACATTATTGAGATTGTGCCCTAATCCAATATGTCAGCAAAGAGGTTTGATAAGTAGCAATGGAGAGTTGTATAGCACCATGAGCTACTTACTTATTACATACATATTAGTAGTATACAGTCATTAATGCAAACAATCTATCATGCATAACACATCAACTGAATATAATCAAATGCATAACAAAACAATATCATTAAATGACAATTGAATACTTATCTTTTGTTTGTTTCATGGGTATACTCCTTCTTGATCATTCTGCTTCATCATTTCTTATCCAGATGATAAGATGGATAAGAAGTTCTTTAAGAATTGAGTTCTTCATATTCCTCATCGCTTGAGGGATCTTCTTTGAATGGTGAGAGCTTGATCTTCAATTGCTTCCATCGAGCTTCTTCTTCTTTCCAAAGTCTGTTGAAAGTAATTACTTCCTTCTGACACAGATTCTTTGCATGAATGAATCCCATGATCTTGGGAGGCCATTCAAGGTGGCTATCACCACTTCTGCATTCTGGATCTTCACATTCTTCAACTGTTTTCTCAAAGCCATCTTCTGATTTAAGTTCTTATATTCAAATAGATTGGTCAAGGAATCAAACATATTCAGTGTCTTTGGGAAGAAACTTGTGGTACAAGTTGATTCATGACTGAATCAGCAATGATCTTCTTGGCCTTGACCAAGTTCTTCTTGTGTAAGGCTTCTAGCCTCATCTCCCTCTGGAATTGGAACCTCTATACTCATGTAGGTGTCCAAACCATTTTCTTCAAAGAGATCATATACTTCTAGGCTTGGAATTTGTGAACTTCACCAAGCTTATCATCAAGCTGATGTGATAGATCACTTTGAAATGAGAACCTCAAATGAAAATAGCAAAGGATTAGATCTTACCGATTTGAGGTGTCCATCTTGGTTCCGAAGCTCGTTGATCTAGGGTTTGTCACAGAAACATTAATTTCAAAAACTTGGAATATTTCAGATCTTATTGTCTAGAAAGATAGATCTCTTCAAATGGAGCTGTCCAATGTACTCCATTTCTGAAAACAGCGGAGAGAAGCTCCCGGAACAGGAAGCCCTAATTTTCCAATTTCTTCAACAGAAATGCCTGTTACTGTTTCTGTGATATATCCGAAATTTATGCTCCCCTATGTCTGGAATTTTGTACTGAGGTAACCTCGCATGTCCCTGATCCAACATCATATGTCTCATCAGAATTGGTTTCACCATTTCGTATTTATGATCCTTTTCCCAAGGTGACCTATTACAGGATTGTTCAGAACAATGAAGTTTTATGGAATGCCACGTGTCACTAGTTCATCTTCTGAGTCTGATATTTATACCACTGAAATTAAAGTCTATGCCCTTTCTGGAAAATCTTCAGGAATTCCATTTGGACCTCTGTATCCCAAGATATTGCAATTCTCCCTAGGTGTCCTGTTTAGGGATGAATTCTGGAAGAGCCTGGAACCCTAACTTGGAGAGAACATATCTCCTCGAATATAGCGAATATGAGGATGAATTTTGGACACAGTGTTCATAAGGATTTTATATTTAGTCCCTGAAAGTTTCAGCTAATGATACTACACCAATATCAAAATATAGCGAATGTACCAAAACGTAGCAGTTTTAGTATTTAGGGTTTTTCTAGCTCGGGGTCAAACTAGGGTTTGACTTTCCCAGAGTTTCACCCAACCAAATTTCTTGATCCAGGTCTCTAAACTTTGGTTTTGATGAGGAGAAAAATCCTATTCTAGTCTCACTCAAAAATTCCTCTTCTGTAGAAAGCCCTAATTTCCACATCGAAAACTGAAAATGCTCGGAATCGAATTCCGCTTCGACAGAAAGATGCGCCTTTCAATGGAGAGTCATCCTATCATACTTTTGCTGATGGATTGTGGAGAGAGACCCAAAAATTAAGAATCCCTAGATTGTGAAGCTGCACAATGTCTTCTTCTTAGGTTAGCTTTGATACCATGTTAAATTTCCATATGCTTAGCTAAGACATTAGTATTTTATTTCATGACAAAAGCATATAAACAAGATCACTGAAAGATAGACAAGCACAACCATACAAAAGGAACACAAAGATTTATCCTGGGAAAACCCTAAAGGGAAAAACCCAGCAAAAGCTTCCTCAATATATATGCCCCAAAAAGATAAAAGATAAAACCAGCAAGGAGATCAAAGCCTGATCCTCCTCCTTCTCCATCTACTTCTCTTCTCCACTAATGCGCTACACAAGTGAGAGTGTGTGTCACTAATGAGGAGCACTACACCTCTATTTATATTCATCCGTGCACTTAAGTTAAATCATTTGACATGTAGGCTCGAGTTAAATCATGTAGGCTCGAGTTACACATGTAGGCTCAAGTAACCACACTGGGGTGATAATGACCCACCTTTACAATTAGAGGGGACTACCTCATGACTCTTATTATATATTCCGATCAGGAGCATCGGGGTACAATGTAATACAAGTGGTTCTCCCGGTAGGACCATCGGGGACCACAAAAAGATACATATAGAATATTCTTCGAAGTTACAATATTTCAACAAAGTGATTGCTTGTCTTTGATTTGATGTTCATGACTGTTGCGTGGAAGTATTTTTGGTTTTTGAAAAAAAGGAAAACACTCTCTTTCCCTCCCGTAAGTAGGCATACTGAATGGTAAAGTGAACATTTTGCACCAGCATACTGCATGGTTTTACTTTTCTATCAAAACATCATGCATTCACCTAACCATACAAGCTAAAATCAACGGTGGTTGTAGGTTAAAATTTACATAGTAACTTGAGTGATAGGTTAGAGATGTGTTCGGGCATCGTTAAGCGTAGGAGCTGTCGTTATTTGTCAACATTACATTTCAGGACTCACGTGGTTCTTCCATGTACCGTCGGTATATTGAACTTCCTTTCACGTATAATTGGGGCATATAGAAAGGTATTTCATGTACTTGATTGTATATCAGAAGGCCCCTTGTGTACGGTTATGCATTAGACAACACCACTACCGATTCGAGCTCCCACGTACCTTGAGTATATCGAGAGACCCCACTAGCGTACCTTATATATCTGAGAAAATCCCTTTGGCCATCTTGTTTGGAGCCATACACCGAAAACAACATTCGGGGAGATTACTACGCACGTACCCTCAAGGTATATCGTGAGTGGCGCCTTCTTGACAATCCTAGTGAGAGATCTGACTTTTGAAATCCTCCTATCATTTTAAGTGTGCTTGTTTTGACCTATATCTTATGTAGGGAAATTCCTTTTTGGTGTGTTTTCTTGATTTTCAGACCCTAGGTTAGTTAGGAACTATACAAGCTGGCTGAATTAAGATAGTCCGGAAGAGTACAGGGCTTGCCACCTGATTTTATTTCTGGTTCAAGAAAAAATCCTATGGAAGCTATCGACCAAGGAGCTACTACCACCTCCCAAGTGGGAGACAATGTGGTTGTGGAAAGTGGAGTACCATATTCTTCACGCTCACCTCCCTTGGTCTAATATCCTTCTCAGGGAGATTCCTTGTTCCATTCTCCCATGGAAGGACGTGTTGATGATACTGCTCGCCCGAATTTCGGTCCCAATGCTCCATTTTGGGACACCCCTGTAGGATAGGCCATTGCCTCATTTGGCACCCATGTAAACTCTTCTGAAGATGAAGAAGAATGCAGGAAATACCGTGCTACCATTCTCCATGCATAGGAGATTGACAAGAAGATCGATGATCTATTAGGCTCGACACCAACACGTTCCACATCTCTTCCTATGGGATATCGTTCACTGGATGATTCTATGAGACCCATTGAGCTGATTATATATCGTCCAATAACAACCTACAACCCAGGTCAAATTACCACCCCTATCACCTCTCATGTTAGGTATGTTCCTAATCCTCCCAGGTACTCTGCACCTAGCACCCATCTTTCAATTCATGTTTCTTCGGTACCTTCTAGTGTCGAGGGGAAACCCCCAGAATGACCTATGTTATCTGACACAAAAATTGTACCTATTCAAGGGCATACCTCTAACATAGAACCATCTACAGTTTATGTCCCTCCCACCCATACTAATGTGGTTAATCCCCCATCCAATTCAGGCCAACCCTTCGGGGTACAACCTGTAACCATTCAATTGTCTATAGGTTATGGTTATCAAATACCCATAGGTAATATTAATCATCCACCCATGTGGAAATTGAACCCAAGTGTTAGAACAATTACACATGCAAATTACTCACAAAGGAGACTGAATAATGGAGCAGAACACTAATCTGTATTGAATAAGTGTACAATAGCCAACCCTATGAAGTCATAGGCTGCCATAATAAATAATTACATGATGGATTTGAATGCATGAAGATGCCATTCGAATCTAGTCAAAAGCAGGCTTACTAAATCTATAAGCAAATCCCCCATAGGTGCATAAAGCAGTTTCCAAAACTGTCTAGGAGCTCACGAATTGGAAAAATCAATTAGGAAAGCTAATAGTTGATGGAAGGACAACTCATACATGCTTTTCATAGGAGAAAAGAGTGGAGGATGTGGAGGTCAAAAAACAAGTTAACTTCACCTAGTCAAACTTTCCCAATTTCCTTAAAACACTGAAAAAGCAGGCAATAAAGCAGAAAAAGCAGACATGCTCTAGGGAGGCCAGGAATAAAGCAGATTTGATTTCAAGAGGTTTCCCAAGTTCTCCTTGACTCAAAATTAACAAGTTTGACCACTATGGATGTGTAGATGACAAGTTCCATAAGGTGGAATATGGAAACTAGGAAAATAAGACAAAAATGGATTAATTAATGTCTAAGGTAGCTAACTATGGGTTGATTATTCTAAAAACCCAATACTATAGGAATTCCATACCCTAGTAACACTTTTACACCATGGGGGAAACCCAACTGGTCTTACATGCCAGCTATCGGAGGGACACCCATACATACTGCGGGAGGTGCCGGAGGACCACCTTATGGAGGTCCTCTCCCTGGGGGGCCTAACGGTCCTAGAGAATCTAGAAAATTTCCTCCTTATAGTCCTAGTGGCCCTGGTGGTCCTAAGGGACCTGGTGGCTTTCTGCCTTTTGGCCCTGGAGGGTCTGGTGGCCCTCCTCCTAGTGGTTCTGGTGGCTCTAGAGTTTTACCACCTCTTGCGGACTCCAGAGGGTCTGGTGGTCTGCCTCCTGGTGGTCTTGATGGCCCTTGTGGCCTTCCTCTTGGAGGCCCTAGTGGTCCTAATTGTCCTAATCTCAGAAATCAACCCCCTACAGGCGGATTTTCTGTTAGTTCTTCATCACATCAACTTGTTTATCAGTCTACTTATGGTCCTACTAGTAATTATATGCCATATCAATATTACCAGTATGTTCATCCCAACCGACAGTTAACTTTCCTAGCAACTTTGGACTTACCTAATTTGTCCAAGTTGATCAATGACCCCATTCGACATAATCTGTCATGGCCTCCCATTCCGGAAACGTTACCATCGGACATTCCAAAATTCAATGGGAAGTAGGGAGACGATCCGAAGAACCATGTTATGACATTCCATTTATGGGGTTCTTCAAAATCCCTCATGGATGACTCCATTCAGTTATGACTCTTTCAGCGAAATTTGATCGGTACAGCTACGAAGTGGTATATTGAACTCCCACAACATTCGTTTGTGGATTTTGGCTCGTTGGAAATCGTGTTTCTTACACACTTTCAGCTCCCTATTCGTTATGAAATGGGCACTGATATTTTAACTTATATGTGGAAAAACACCTCCACCCACATTTTTGATCATATTCATGAGTGGAGAAGGCAGAGAAGGCTTATTAAGGCCCCTATTCCGGATCAATTACTAGCTGATTGGTTCATTAAATCTGTGTTGCCCCCTATTTCCCAAGATGTGGCTATGGGCGGTGTCGTTACCGAAGAGCAGGTGATTAGTTGAGCTCAGTACCTAGACTTGGTCTATTCCCAGTCTGGAACTATTTATGACCTGATTCCTCAAGCTCCTCACCCCAACACTGATCCTACCAAGCCACCATCAGAAGTACCTGGTGATGGGATTGTTGGTTCAATCCACTCTTTGTCCGCAGCGAAACCTTCCAAGCAAAACCCAACTACCACCCCTACTCTTTCGACTCCTAAGGTTTCAGTCAAGGTCAATTCTATTCAAAGTACTCAAACCTCGAGTAATAAAAAGAAAGGTAAAAATAGAAATAAAAAACCTGGAAACCAACAGGAGACTCCATGACCAACCAACAGTGATAATGACAAAGGGAAAAGTAAGGAAAAATATCCCTATCTGCTATGTGGTGGTGATCATTTTTCAAAGGAGTTTCCTCATCGGGATGAAATCTCCTAGTTTTTGAAGTCCAACCCCACACCTGCAGTACTTACGGATCCTTTTCCCTCTCAACAACAACTGATAGACCATATGTCTAATCAGGGTAACTCTAGTTCGTCAGAGGAAATTCATATGATGTCCTCAGATACCATCCATCTGCAAACTCGAAGTCAGAATTATGATAAACCCATAGATAAGAAAGAATATCAATCTTCTTCAGGGAAAGTTCCATCTACTAGTTCTCCAGAATCCTCATCTATTGTCCCCTTATCTATCGAGAAGCCTACTCTCGACATGATTTTGTGCCCACCTAAGAGTACTCTTCGAAAGGCTGTCTTTAATCTCAATGCCCAAGCTGCTCAATTTTATAAAGTGGTTGAAGATCTCGCTCAGGCACCTTGTGCAATGTCTACCCTAGAAGTGCTCCAAATTTTCCCCACATAGTGCAAGAACTTGTTGACTGCATTAGGAGCTTTAGACCCGGATAACACTAACTTGATTCATTTCAATGTTGAGAACTGCAAACCTAGATCACCACATAAACTTTCTTTTCAGATCATTACGAAAGTAGTGGGAAAGATATTCTTCCGAACGGTACTAGATGAAGGAGCTTCAACCTCGGTGTTATCTCTGACTTGTTGGAAAGCACTTGGCTCTCCCGAGCTTGTCACATCACCTACGGCCCTTAAATCCTTTGACAGACGGGGTTTCCAATCCCATGGTCTCATATCAGCCCTAGCAGTCGAGCTAGGGGGAAAACCATTTCCATCCAATTAGAAGTGGTAGATGCCCCTTTATATTACAACCTACTTCTAGGAAGTAATTGATTCTATGCCATCACTATTGTTGCCTCAACAATGTTTTGAATAGTCCAATTCCCGCATCTAGGGAGAATTGTTACTATTGATCAGCTTGATATCTGTACATCAGATATTACTTCCTCCATGGCTGATAACATCCCCATGTTAGGACAGTCCCCTCCTCCTTATCAGTCGATTAGGGTAGGCATGTTGAAGGATTCATCCCTTATGGGGATGTTTCCATCCACTCCTCCTAGCACGGATACAGTGACAATCCATATGATCACCTCATTTGATTATGAGCCTAAGGGAAAAAGTTTTGTTGAGTCCACCTCCTTGAGTCCACATGAAGCTATGTATGACACCATTCAAACCTTTTCTAATGATCACACTGATGACCTTCATCTAGTGGCTTCGAACCCTTACCATTTACCGTACTGGTTAGAACCTTCTCTTCCGGTTCTAGACTATCTCTCTGAGACTTTTCCTTCTGATTAGTCCATTATAAAGATCATGAATATGGATGAGCCCATTTGGGAGGATCACCATCATAGATCCATGTTCCTCCCCAACACCAGTTCGGTTAACCATGATTTTGCATCCTTGTTTCCTACTGATATTGTCAACGTTCTGCAAAGTCCTATATTGTTGCAAGATACATATTCTGAAGGAAACCTTTGCAACATTACTCAGACGAACCCGATTGACATATCAACCAAGCCTGATGTTATCGAGCATGTTCATGTTGGGAAGAACTACTCGAAAAATGAATCTGAAGCATATAAGGCACTTTTTAAGGAATTCTATGATATTTTTTCCTGGTCTTATGAAGAGATGTCGGGGATTGACCCTTCCATTTTGTTCCACGAGATTAAAACTTATCCCATGGCTAAACCTGTCAGGAAAAACCTTGGCAAGTCCATTCTCGAAAGGTCATAGCTATTAAAGATGAAATTGAAAATCTTCTGAAATATGGGTTTATTTATCCTGTACCCCTAATGGAATGGGTATCGAATGTTGTCCCTGTCAATAAAAAGTAGGGCACCATTAGAGTCTACATCGACTTTAGGGATTTAAATAAAGCTTGTCCCAAGGACAACTTTCATACCTCGCACGTCGATCAGATTATAGACAACTATGCTGGAAGTGTCATCTTCTCATTCATGGATGGTTTCTTTGGCTATAATTAGATTGAGATATTACCCTCTGATCAGCATAAGACAACATTCATTTTCCCATGGGGAACCTTTGCATATAGGAAGTTACCGTTTGGCTTGAAAAATGCTGGAGCTGTGTTCCAGCATGCGATGTCCTATGCATTTCACGATGTCAAACACATTGTTGAACCATACCTTCATGAACTCCCTGCTCATTCACAGCAGTGGGAGGACCATCCTGGTCATCTTAGAGACATATTCTTGAGATTCCGTCATTATAATATATGGCTCAATCCACATAAATGTGTTTTTTGTGTTGAAAGGGGACGTGAGCTAGGATTTGTGGTATCCAAAGATGGCATCCAGATCGATCCTTTAAATATTTTCACTATTCTTGATCTACCAGCCCCAACCAACCTCCTTGAACTCCAAATTTTGTAGGGGAAGGAAAAATTTCTCCACCGTTTCGTATGCAATTTCGCAGAGAAAACGAACGGCTATATGCGTCTCCTTAAGAAGAACACACCATTCTTCTGGGATGACCAGGCCCAACATGCCTTTGATAATCTTAAGCATGCTCTGACTCATTCACCCGTGATACACCCCCCAGATTATTCAAAGGACTTTCTCTTGTATATTGCTGCCTCTGCTACTACCATCGCTATGGTTTTAGCCCAGGACAATCTCCACGGTCAGGAGCATGTTATTTATTACGTCAGTAAGAATATCCTAGATTCTAAAACCTGTTATTCACATGTGGAAAAGTTAGCATTGGCCATGTTCATTGCTGTACAAAAGTTTCGTCATTATATTCTGCTCTGCACTACCAACAAATTGGTAGATCAGAACCCGATGTACTACATACTGACTTGTCAGGTACTCAGGGGAAAGTACTTTCGTTGGATTGTCATCCTTCAGGAGTTTGATATGGATTTTTCCCAGGCCACATCAAAGAAATCCTTGGTTTTTGCAGAGCTTATGTGCGATCTTCCCTGTGCTACAATGGAATCTGAGCCTAGTGATTCATTTCCAGATGAATTCCTGTTCCTGATTAGCACTACTGATCCTTGGCATGGATATTTGCTGATCTATCTCTAGACACAGCATTTTCAGCCACATTTATCTTGCAATGATTGCCACCATATCCATCACCATGTGAAATACTTTCTCTTCTTGAATGATAATTTGTATAGACATGGGATTGACTCTATTCTCCGGTGATGCCTCACCCATGAGGAGGCTGAAATTATATTGAGTGATTGCCACTCTAGAGCATGTGGCGGTCATTTATATGGGATGGCTACAGCCTAGAAAATCCTTCGCACTGGCTATTTTTGGCCTTCTGTCTTCAAAGACTGTCATGAGGCTATTAAGAAATGCCCACCTTGTCAACATTTTTATCCTAAAAAGCGCACCCATCCTGCTCTGCTACACCCTATCATTGTCGTTGGCCCATTCACCAAATGGGGGATTGACTTCATGCATTGTAAGCCTACCTCAGCTGGGGGGCATGGTTACATCATCATAGCCATTGATTAATTCACTAAATGGGCTGAGGCCATGCCTACATATGCAAAAGATGGTAAGACTACCGCTCTTTTTTTGTTCAATCATGTCATAGATAGATTTGGAGTTCTGCAGTCTATCATTACTGATCACGGATCCCATTTCCATAATCAAATGATGGAGGAAATGAGTGCCAATCTAGGGTTTCGCCATGAAAACTCTATGCCTTATTATCCACAAGCTAATGGTCAGGTATAGGTCATTAACAAAGTTTTGAAAACTATGCTTTGTCGGATGGTTGGAGATCATAAATCCAATGGGGAACATGTTCTTTTCTCTGCTCTTTGGGCTTATCGGAATTCTATGAAAATAGCTACTGGTTTCAAGCCATTTCATCTTGTCTATGGACTTGAAGCTGTCTTACCCATCCAATGTTAGATTCCATCTTTACAACTTGTCGTCGAACTTCTCCCAGACACTTCCGCAGAGGAAGAAATATTTCTGTACTTAAGTAACCTTGACGACACTCAGAGAGATGCTACCTTGGGTAATGAGGCACATAAGAAACGTGTCAATGCACAGTATGATAAATCCGTCCAGCCTCGTGTCTTTAATGAGGGTGACCTAGTCTTGACTTATGACCAGAGATATGACAAACTAGGGAAGGGTAAGTTCGATTCCATGTGGTATGAACCTTTCATTATTTCTAAGGTGTTAGAGAAAGGAGCTTATGAGCTCATTGATTATGATGGAATCCCTTTGGGTCGACCTCACAATGGGTTGTACCTGAAAAGGTAGTATGCCTAGGTTTTCTTGGGTAGTATCTTGTATATATGTATATTGATTGGCTTTCAGTGTGCTTTTAGTATATTTAGGATGGTTTTGAGCTTCATGTCCACACCTATTTATACCATGTTTTGGTCATCCAGATGGCTTTCCATGGTTTCACTAATGGTGCTTGTCGCCACACCTTGAATCTCTCCTCGGTTGCTTGGGTTCTCTATTTCCCGGCTGAATATTTGGTCAGTTCAGGAGCGGTTTGTATAGGTCCCGCTACTAAAAACATCGTCGAGTATGAAGCAGTTATCGGTCTTCTGACCGAAGCTGCCTCCTAGGATGTTCATGATCTAGTAGTCTTGATGGACTCGTAGCTCGTGGTTCGCCATTTGAACCATGTCTACACCATTAGGAACCCAGTACTCCTCCACCTCTTCCAGAGAGTGTGTTTGTTAGAAATATCATTCGAAACTATTACTTATAGGCATATCCCTAGGGAACATAATGTAGTCACTGACTCATTGGCTAACTACATCCTATACTAGCATATTGCCCATTCATGATGGTAAATCAAACATGGTCCATTGTAAATAAACATTGAGAGACATGCAAAACTCATAGAAAACACATTTGCCATTTGAAACATATAAACACAGTGTAAAATTCTGTATATATATATATGAAAAAGTTTACAAAAATAGGTTTCGAGACCTCCTCTGAAGCACAAAGGATTTTAGGCAAAATCATCATACAAAATCCTAAAGCTATCAGCTTTTAGTATGTATTTCATACACTAGTGGTGCTCATGATAGCACATCACTGCTCGAGCTACCCTACGTAGTAGCCTACTGAATTGACCCGGTACTCCCGCTGTGGATCTTTGATATCTCATCGGGAGGTCATCTATGTCAGCATCTGGAATATCCAAAGTCAACCTCTCTAGGTTTTACTCCAACTCCTCAGTGATATCATCACCCTATGGTACAAAGCGGGCTCTAGCTCTCCTATCCAACGGAGATGCTCCTCCAGGTCTCGCTGCTCCAACATCTGCATGAGAATATATAGGTCTCGTCACTTAATATAAAAAACATATAAAACATAAAAACATTTCATCCATTTTAGTGTTTCTTGCTTCTCACCGATGTCACCCCACTGTCCGCTAGGTGGGAGTGGTAGGTTAGGATCTCATGTGAAATGCTTTAGTCAACTGATCCTTTAAGATTGGAAGCATTGCTTCTTCCCAATTGAACACCATGGGTGCCATAGCCTCTATGGGATACAACACGTGTGTCATGGAATCCTGGTGCACACCTTGACTCTCAGCCGCCCTCTGCATGGTAAATAGGATGGTCCATAGAGCCCTATCCATCACTGCCTTGATGGGGATCTTCTTCCCCGATGTACCTGTCCCTGGTGCACAGTGTTGATCTATAAGCTCTCTGGTAGTAATGTCCCTGCCACACGAACCTGTCAATGAGATGGGGGTGCCCCGTCTCGATAGAATAGTCAGGAAGTAGATATCCTCTACCTCCATTGAAAGTATGTGAGCCCCCACCTCGAAGTACTGCTGCTCTGGATTCCACATTCGCAGTATGTGTTCCATTAGTCATTCGTGCGACACCGTGCTTGGGGTACAGAAGAACTTCAAGACCCCACAGTCCCGTAATGCGGCAATACAACCCGCATTTCTCTCGAAAGCAGCATCCTCATTGTCATGAGTTCTTTCTTTCCATATCACCATATTTTGAGCAACCTAGACCGGCCAAAAACAATAATGGTATGCATTAGAATCATCCTTAAATCATTGGAAATCAAAAGAATGAAGTTATATTTCCCATACTATTGGTTTAAATTATGCACGGTTGGCACTGCCTATGCACCGTTGGAGACAGGCAATGGCACCGCCTGTCCACTATGTTGTTGATGCGGTTCTTGAGTGGTACCGCGTATCCCGCAAGGGGTATCCGTGGTGCCCGCATTTTGAGTTTTAGGGCTTGCCATATGGGCCCAAAACCCCACCAAACCTCAAAATAAATGCTATGAAATGGAAGATAAGGGTCTTAGCTGTTACCTACAACTGACGATGCTAAAAACAGACGGTGAAAACTCCCGGTATCAGCTGTGGAAGATTTGGATAAGAAAATGTTCCAAGTGCTCTCTGTTAGAGGTAAATAGTGAAATGATTTGATTTTTTACTATTTACATGACTTATATAGGAATTTTTGGGTCTGACTTGCTATAGTTTTGATGTAAAATCATGCTTTAGTCAAAATTTATCTATCGTAATCCCTAATTCTAGTTTTGAAGTGCATTTAACACTTGTTTCTGAGACTATTGCAGGATAGGAGAACTCTAGCAAAAAAGCTTTGAAAGTTTGTTTATGGATATATTGCACTTTCACAAAATGGAAAAGGTCACTGAGTTTTATTGTGATACTTTATCACGCTTGTTAAAATCTAGTATTAAAGGTTCGAGTCCATTTCAAGTTTCTTTCTAGGCTCATAAAAATCAGCATTGTGTAAAGAAGCGTCATGGAGTCCTCTTTTCACCTCTTTTTCAGGCTCCTTAAATATGAAAAATTCATCGAGTCTGTTTCCGATTCTTTCTAGGCTCATAAAATATAACATTGTGCAAAGAAACCTCATGGAGTCCTCTTTAAACTCTTTTTAAGCTCCTTAAATACAAAAATATTGTCGAGTACTTGTCTCCTTCATACTCGTAAAAGTATTTGAAGATTTGTCCTTCCGACGGTAGGTTATCTCTTTTTCGGTTCAGATAGGACTATTTCCGAAAAAGGAACACTCTAGCCAATCATGCCTGGAAGAGTTCTCTAAGGTATGATTTTACACTTTTTCAGGCCTTGGGGACTAAATCATATGAAAAAGGACCCCTTTGGAGTCTTCTTCTGTATTCGTTCAGACTCTCTAAACATGAACGATACCGAGTTTTCTTTCAGTGGACTCATTAAAATTAAACATTGAGAGACTTGGGAATGAACCCCTCCTCTCTCAGGTTCGTAAAACATATGAGTCTGGAATCGTCTTTTGATGAGCTATATCGAGTGTTTGTTACCCTCTTTGAACTCGTAAAACTGAAAAGAGGCACTCATTGATCATGATGGGGGAAATGGGAAGGGAATCATTTTTCAAATAATGGCAGTTGTTTGTCGTTACCTTTGAACATGGCACTTTTCTGCACAATCATGTCAGTCAATTGGGAATTCAGCTGATCTCCATGATGATCCACTTTCATGATTCATGTCATCCTTTGAGTCGTTCAAAAGAATGCATTGTCCACTATCGTATTGTGTGTCTGTCCCATTCTAGTCATGATGCCAAGCCTTTTGTCGTGCCGCCTGATGTTCAAAGGGGATTTGAAGAAGTTTTTCCTTTGCAGTATACACAATCTTTGTGTAAGTATCTTTGAGTCAGTCCTATGGTTACTAAATTCACATAATTCCAGAACTATGTTCCAAGTTTCGTGTCATCAATGTGGGACTCATCATGGCCCTCCTTCGATGAGACTATTCTTGTTGACATCAGCTCATCATCCGGGAAATAGTATTAGAAACAATATTTAGTACCTTGAGATCTGTATGCCTTAATGATAGATTCTCTCGCTCTTGACATAGGTTCACATCATTGACCTTTGATCGATAGAATAGACTGGGTGTTTGACATCAGGACATCTATTCACATTCAGTAGATTGTACTATAGTAGCTTGGGAATCATTGACATTAATGGTGATCTCCCTCGCACTTGTTAATAGTTCACATAATCGATCGGTAATCAAGTGGTTTCTACCATGTTCGACTTCATATAATTGTAATCACATGGATAGAATTGTACTTTGTGGAATACAAGACAAAGACCCTGGGTATATGTGTAAAGCACTCAATTTTTTTCCCCAGGTTGCGATGGAGTTTTGTATATCTAGCATGGATCCACATTTTTATGGTCGTGGCTATCATCAAATTTACATCTGTATGACATAGATATACATTGTATGTCTAGTAGCTATGTCCAAGTTTGAGTCCTCTATCACATGGATCTACGCTGTATTCTAGTAGCCATGCTTGTTTATTCCTCTCATGGATCTATTTTGTATTGGTTTGTAGCCATGAGTTTGGTTACTTGTGTCTATGAGTCAACATACTGATGTACTATAGATACCTACTTGACGACATGCCCCGATCGAGCCAACATTTTCATCTCATGATGACGACTTGTTCTATCAAAGCTCTCGTTTATTGTATCCCTCTAAGACTCATGATTTGGGGGGCATCCTGTTATACCAAAATCCTGTCACCATCATGTGATAAGACATTTAACATACCTACTTGCCCTGAATCCCACCTTCTGGAGTGGAAACTCATATCATTTGTCAACCTTTTCATAAAAATTCCTAGCACCGCGCTTGACCCTTCATCCATAAGCGGTACCCTTGTTCGAACCACCCATCTCCTGTTGCCCATAAGCAGTGCCACTGCTTATGGCCCTTGATCCATAAGTGGTTATTACCAGAACCGCTCTGTCAATGAAGGAGAAATGTAGTACCCTGGGTAAAAAGGGAAGAAGAGAAGTTTCTCGAGGCTTCTATATTATAAGCCTTGTATCCTCCCTTATCCCTACTATTGTGGGTTAGTTGAGCTCGAGATCTCTCATCCTAGGATCTTAGAGGCCACCTCACCCACTAATATCTCAACCTAACCTATCAATTAATCCTTATAAATACAAGATTATGGCCATGGTTGAGGGGGTTAACCCTTAAGGTATTGTTATGTTGTTGGATTGATCACTTCCTCCATACCATTGGAGAGCATAGAGAGAGCTAGAGTCGAAGCCTATGGGGATGAGAATGCTTGGTTTCATGGAGATGCATGTCAACACTAAATCTTGGTTGTAAAATTATTCATATTTCTTTAATGCGAGTTGATTTCTATCCCACATATATTGTTGATGTTTGATTTCACATGTATGTTGTTGGGCTCCTTAGTCACTGGCATAGATTAGTAGATTATATTCTGGTTGCTTTGATCTATTTCGTGTTGAGCTGATTGCAGGTACATAGGGTGACTATCAAAGCATTGCATTCCAAGTATCTACGGGGTCTAGGGAGAGTCTTCAACCTATGTCCTCTATTTTTTCTGTATCTAAACCATTCAGACCAGTGGAACACCTTGCTGTCTGCAGGAGGTGAAATATTCCATCTAACACTAATAGTGACACAAGGAGCTCAATATTAACATGTGCTAGCATTATGTATCTGAAATTCATTAAGTGATAAACTTAGGAAACAAACAAAATGTGGAACTTAGAATCATTTCCAGAGGTTAATGTTAAGCCACATGTAATGCAACATACCAAAATTTTCAAGGTTGAAATGTTGCATCAATAGTATAATTGAAATAAAAGGCCAAATTAAAAAAACCACATTGCGATTGAGATTGTACAATGATTTTCCCCAAAAAGAAAAATTTATCACGTTGAATTGTTGTCTAGCTTATGAATGGAGTGATTCACCGATTGGATCATGAAATGAGTGTTTGGTATGCTTTTCTAATTTACTTTTCAAGTCTAACTCCTAAATTCTCTTGGAAGACCAAGTGTTGGGGATTTTTAAGATCATATGTTGTTTTATATTCTTTAGTTGTCTTTCCTTACATACTATCAACCCACTTATTTAGTATCTCACTATCCCTTTTCATGTCCATAATGTCTTGAGGGGTTCAACTTGTCTAGAGACATCCCAATAAGCAAGCAACCCTTTTTTCCATTGTTCGAGTGATGTATACTACCCAAACACAGAAGAGAAACATTCCACCTTTAAGAAATGGATAGATAATATCTTTGGGGTTTCTAGCTATGTTTTCATGTTTTAATGGTATTCTTGTATTTGTAATGCACAATGAGATTCTTTAACCCTCCATCGACTCTTTTTTTATCATTGGAGTAAAGGTTTTTTCCATTTTTTCCATCACCCAAGAAAAATGATTTTCCATTGCCACATTATATGGAGAGTTTCCAAACAACACTCGAATCAAGTTATAAGCAAATACATTACATCTTAGGTTTCCAAAAATAACTAGGAGAAATAAGAAGTAAGATTTCATAGCTAAGAGTAGGAGAAGCATGGATTGAACATTATCACAAATATTGATGATTTTCTCTTGCAAATAAGGGAAATTGGAATGTAGACTATCTTCAATGGCTTAGCAGTACCTGTTCAACCTTTACACAAGAAGAACCAATATTTGAATAGTGTCACATGTAGAATATCTTCAATGGTTGCATACAATGGCTTAACAGTCCCTGTTCAACCTTTACACAACAAGCACCAAGATTTGAACAGTGTCAAATATCCAAAGGGAGGTTACTATTGTTGCCATATTCTTTATCTATCCCTTCACATAGCTTTAGTCTTGACTCTTCATAGGACTTCTTTGAATCCATAGCCCAAGTTGGATTAAGGCACTTGTTTTCCATCAATCTTAAAACCCTAATTAATTGTAAACACTTATTAATAAAATCATGTGGACAAAATCATATTCTATTCAAACAAAAATTAATTTAAAGTTAAAATATCATCATTAGGGAAACCCAGGCATTATCATCTTGGCCCTATTTTATTCATCTAGAAGGTGAGACCTGCATTAATGATCGATTTCAAGATATACATGCTAGCTCCATCAATGTCTATTGGTTCCAGAACGAATTATGCTTCAAGTGATAAAAAATTTCTATGTAAAACAACCAGTGTCTTAGCTCCAAGTTTAATTTTCGTTTAAAAACATAGCTTATATAGCGTAGGATGTGTAGTTGTTCTTTCATTTCCTTCTATTTCTTGCTTGGAATCATGAGGAAATGAATCTCCATCTCGAATATGAATCTTTCACTAAA
This sequence comes from Pseudotsuga menziesii, assembly GCA_001517045.1. Classification (NCBI taxonomy): domain Eukaryota; kingdom Viridiplantae; phylum Streptophyta; class Pinopsida; order Pinales; family Pinaceae; genus Pseudotsuga; species Pseudotsuga menziesii. Next base: position 181,533 of record LPNX010630563.1, read on the forward strand.
TGGTGCTGACTTAATAAAGCATTATTGAGACCTCCTAAGCACTTGTTTTGAGCATATAATAGGAAAATGTAGAGAATGAGAGGGCATGTTCAATTACAAGAAAGGCTGAACATGCTCCTCCTCACAAGGTATTGGAATGAAACTCATATCCACACTTGAAACAATGAATTTTTATTCCTAAATAGCATTGGCCATTGGAGGCAGGATTAAATGAGCATTATGTAATATTGAACAATAAGAGATGATTATTGTTAGACATGCTTTGCTTCTGATAATTTTATTAAAAAAAAACCTTAGGATTTTATATTTATATGATTAGTATCTTTTTTGACTCTTCATATTATGTTCCACGTATATTCCAACTCAACCCTTTGCATAGTCCCAATCGCCCAACTATTCACACAATTGCAGGTTCCTTTATCACTTACGTGTTCAATCTCTTCACACACAATTCTATGATCAATCTTTCACATAGTTCTAGGTTCAATATTTCACTCATAGTTCTAGGCTCTATCCTTCACACAGTTTCAAATTTTCAATATAGCCTATAGAAATGAGTTCTCACTTTGATAGGTTAATACATAGGAATTTAGGAACTACCATGATACCATCCCTCTCTAATGCTGTTATGAAAGGACAAAACCAAAATAGGTGTTTGATTGTTTCTTCCTTATTACAGAAAGGAAATTTCTTCAAACGGATCCTCACTTATTCAGACAACCATTATCCTATTCTAAAACAAGGACGATGGTACATGTTGTAATCTCACAGATCACATAAGGTTACCAATAAAACATATATATAAAACAGAGACAATAGATAAGAACAAATAGGTGAATAAATAGATTACATTATACAAATGAGTCCATACAACATAGAGAACTGAATTGAGTTCTCATCTGGCTCAACAGCCTAATATATATGATTACAGAATGGTTACAAAATAACTAACTGTCGGTTCGGTGAACCGACACGACCTTAGGTGGTCGACCTAATCTCTAGTTTAGTCGGCCGACTGACTTGGTCAGCTGATTGACTAAGTCAGCCCATTGACTTAGTCGGCTGATCGACTAAGTCGGCTATCCTTCAAGTCGACTTATCGACTTGCTCCTTCTACAGTACCATAATGCATTGCTTGCCTCTGTGAGTCTTATCCTCCACACTCCCAAATTGTAGACTGGCACTAGAAACATTGTACCCCATTGCAGTTTGCGACCTTAAAACTAGGGGCATTCACATGATAGAAATGGTGAGCCAAAAATGAGCTTAGTAAAGAATAAAAACCCTTTCTCCTCAAAAACACAATAAAATCACTACTAATACATTGGGAGAAATGGGATAATCTTACCAAGAAGAGAAATGTATTAATCCACTTCTTTCTCTACTCGAGCAGTAATGACTTGTGAATCCCTATAGCTAGAGATGAAATTCGATTATCCCCAGGATCATTAAGATTCAAGACTCCAATCCATTGTGACTTGTTCAATGAAAGCTTGCATAAATGGCTCTTACAACAAAAATCTCAAACCATTAGGAAGAATCATGGGAAATTGGACACCAATTGAGCAGTATATAGCGAATCAATGATAATTGAAGGAGATTGTTGCTCCTTAAACCATGAAATGCCAATTCTGACTTCTTTTCTAGTAAAAATTTCCAGGGAGATTTCTTTGTTCCCACTTCCTTGATGTTCACACATACAAACATAGTTATATGCTTATTTGGAAGAAGTAATCACCTAGGCCTTGTCGGTAGGAAGGAAAATAAGAGAAATTATGCAACCCATTATCAATGGTGAAATGACTCTTCCCAGGATCTTGACAGATCTTGGGTGAGATGATGCTTTCTTATCCATTGAAGTCTCTACAGATGAAGTCACTTTTCAAGAAGAACCTGTGATTGATGAAAATAAAGGTGGGATACATATTTCCATTGTTCTCCATCTTGAATATCAGTGTTTACAGGAAAATCTCCATGAACTTTCCTAAGAACCCACCATCGTTGGCTACAAATATGCAATTGTAAACCCCCATAGCTAGTACACTTGCAATTTTTCAAAATGAATGCCTTTGGTTGTGGGCCGCGACTTACCAATCTCCAAAGTCTAGACTCTGGAATTGTGCGGTGTGCAAATTGCAAGTGAAACTGCCATCCACACCACAACTCGACACATCTCATCGATAATATAATCCTTATAATTTTGCATTAAATTCCATTATACCATTCACTGATCACATTTATGTGTTCACGTGGATGATTCCAGGTGGACACTGGGAAATAGAGTTTGGAGTCTCAGCTCGACAACCCCCACTCAATTTGTCATATTATGGATAATCCTAGAGTCATAGCCTCCTACTTATTCTTATATTACAAATATAATGATGTTTTGGAAAAAAAATTAAATGTAAAAACAACGTTCTATAAAATTATTCAACCATCTGACCAAATGGTTTTTCCCAAATTTTACCCTTATTTAACGGGAAAAATGTCTGAAAACGTCCAAATGCCCATCAAATTCAAACTTTATTGGTAGCTCAACAATACCAACTTCCAAGTTTCAACGTGTCAACATCGAGATCAACTAGTTACTAAATTTTATAATCTGTGCGTGTTGCGATGGAGAGGTGACAAAAACCAATTATCAACGTCACGATTGGAATACTAGTTGAGAAGGAATTTTAGTTTTCTTCCAACTTCCAATGTTAGACATCTCGACATTGGAGTTTTGAGAATGGAACGTCAATATTGGTATAATGATTTCATCCTCTTTTTGGAATGTTGTGACTTCCAAATCCGAATGTCAGGAATGTTGGGAAAGTGTGGTAAGTTAGGGAAGGCAGGTTTAATCTATCGGGACTATTAATTATGTTAATTAATTGATTGATTATATAGATTTAATCATTAATTAAGAATTATAACAAGTAATGGATTAATGTTTGATTGTTTTTCTTAGTGATCTAACCTTAGAAACATTTTGTATTGTTCGTTCCCTTTATTTATACTCTTTGTGGGTCACTTGGTGTATTTGGTCTTGGGTTTTGGGTTTTGGGCTTCAATACATTGCAAATTTACATTTGAGCTTAGGTTCCAACTGTGTGGATATTGGGACTATTACAATTTTATTTTCTTATTTTTAAGTGTTTTGGGGGTTTATAAATATGCACAGTGAAGGAAATGTTATCCTCCCTTATGTTAATGGAAGAATCATAAGCCTCACTTTAGAGATCAGTTCAGTTGTATGCTTTTAATTTTGAAATTTAAGGAATTAAAGAGAAGTTGTTGTGTTCCTTAGAATTAATTAATATGGCTCAATAAACTGATTTGTAAGTACTATGCATTGAATTTCTAGTGATTAAGTTGAAATATTGGTTGATGCATGTTTACCTTACATTATCTCTTATACTATTCAGTGACTTTTGGTCGATGCATAAATTGTGCATTACCTCTTGTACTATTCAGTGACTTGTCAAGTTGATGCTTGTTCATTGTGATTTTCGTCTTTTATTGTTCATTGAATTAAATGGAAAGGGATTAAGTATTATGCATGTTTGGTATTTTAGTAATTCTGAAAAGAGGGGCAGGTCCCTAATCCCTCTACATAGATTGCATAAAATATATTTGGGGTGATTTTTTAAAGGCCTACTTTGGTTATCCATAGTATTAATTAATGTCAAGATACTTCTTTCTGTAATTTTGATCTATGGGTACTTAGATGATTACTATGCATTGGAATGGCGTGAAAATGCATTATCAATATACATTAGTTGTTCATGGAAATTAATAAGGTTCATTCGTAATTGCATATTTGATTTGATAATTCTTTTTATTTTTATTTTTGGACTATTTCTTTGAAATGGATGAAGTTTTCTAGTGATATTTGTGATTTGTATGCCTTTGTGACATTATTGTAGGTAGTGTGATTATAATTAAAATTATTGGTTATATAACCATGGTTGGAATAAACACATCACAGCATACAATGTGAACACTGAACCAAAATGTAAACCCTGATCAAAGAAGAAAATACTACAGCTGCAAAGATTAGGATTTGGAGAGTAGAGTTCAGTTACATAATCAAATATTAGAGATAGAGTTTAATGTTGCACAGACCCCATACATATATAAGGAACGATTTTGTGATTTGAGTCCTAGAAATGAATCAAGGACACATTGAGGTAAAATAATACTTTAACCCTTAGGTCTAGAGAACTTAGTAAAACGTTTGGAGGCAAAAATGAGAACATAAAGAAAAGACAAGGAAATAATCATGCATACCCAAAGGAATATAATGGACATTGTAAAATAACTACAAGTGTTGATGTATATGTAACTTCGGAATGTATTCTTCTATGTATTTCATGTATTGTAACCCGATGATTATTCCGGGATGTTTCTATTATGCATTTGAGTCATGTTGTCTTACCCCGATGTTTCGATCGGGAGGATTAATAATGTGAACAAGTCATATCAAGTCATTAGGTAAGTCCCCACAGTTATGGGGCACTTGAGTTATTATACACTAATTAAGGTGTAGGCTCAAGTAGTAATTATTAGGTTGAGCCTACATGTGAAATGGCAACTCAAGTGAACGGACTAATATAAATAGAGAGTGTGAGTCTCTCTATTTGTCACTTGGGAAATACATCACTTTCTCTCTCAAGTGTGGCGCACTAGTGGAGAAGGAAATATACCGGGACAAGAAGACTACTGTTGTTGGAGTGCATCTTTCTGTTTTGGGGTTTTACATTTTGTGGTGATACTATCTTAGAGGAAGTTGTGGGGTTTTCTCCATTTATGGTTTCCCCTATCAAAACTCTTTGTGTCTCTTGTCTCATGTGATGTGCTTATGTTATTGTTGTGCTTGTTATTCTCTTAGTGAAAAGATCTTAACATAATGCTAGCTTAAATGTTGAAAAACTAACATGGTATCAGAGCTAACCTGAGAAGAAGACATTGTGCAGCTACAGGAACTAGGGATTCCTATTTTTTGGATCTTCCTCCAAATATTTTCAACAAAAGTATGCTAGGATGACTCTCCATTGAAGGGTGCATCTTTCTGTCGATGTGGAATTCAATTTCAAGCATTTTCAATTTCGATGTGGAAATTAGGGCTTTCTACAGAAGAGGAATTTTTGAGTGAGACTAGCATAGGATTTTTATCCTCATCAAAACCGAATTTTAGAGACCTGGATCAAGAAATTTGGTTGGGTGAAACTCCAGGAAAGTCAAACCCTAGTTTGACCCTGAGCTAGGAGAAACCCTAAATACTAAAACTGCTAAGTTTTGGTACAGTCGTTATATTCCAAGATTGGTGAAGTCTCAGAAGCTAAAAATTGTAGGGGACGAATATAAAATCCTGATTAACACAGTGTCCAAACATCAGCCTCAGATTCGCTATATTCTAGGAGATATGATCTCTCCAAGTTAGGGCTCCATCCTCTTCCAGAAATCATCCATAAACAGGACACCTGGGGAGATCTGCAATATCTTGGTCTACAAAAGTCGAAATGGAATTACTAAAGATGTTACAGAAAGGGAACAGACTGTACTTTCTGTGGTCCGAATATCAGACTCAGAAGATGAACCAGTGACACGTGGCAGGCCGTACAACTTCGCTGTTATGAACAGTCCTGTAACAGGTCACCTTGGGAAAAGGATCATAAATCCCAAATGGTGAAACCAATTCTGATGAAATCTATGGTGTTGGATCAGGGACATGTGAGGTTACCTCAGTGAGAAATTTTAGGCATAGAGGAGTAGTAATTTCAGAGATATCACAGAAGCAGTAATAGGAATTTCTGCAGAAGAAATCAAAAAATTAGGGCTTCCTGTTCCAGGAGCTTCCCTCCACTGTTTTCAGAAAAGGAGTACATTGGACAGCTCCATTTGAAGAGATATATCTATTCATCCAATCAGATCTAAAATATTCCAAGTTTTGAAAATTAGGGTTTTTATGACAAACCCTAGATCAGCGAACTCCGGGACAAGGACGGACACCTCAAATCGGTAAGATCTAATCCTTTGCTACTTCCATTTGAGGTTCTCATTTCAATATGATATATCACATCAGCTTGGTGACAAGCTTGGGGAAGTTGAGAACTTCCAAACAAAGAAGTATTTGATCTCTCTGAAGAAAATGGATTGGACACCTACATGAGTATAGAGGTTCCAGTTTCAGAGGGAGACGAGGTTAGAAGCCTTTCACAAGAAGGACTTGGTCAAGGCCAAAGAAGACATCATGCTCATGCTACAGAGGATGATGAACCATCCAAAAGAGATCCAGACATGAAAGTGAAGATTCTTCAAGCGAGGATGAATATGTTCTGATATCAGCTCTCACAGGTAACATTATTCATGGAATTGATGATTGGCTTATAGACAGTGGGGCTTCCAAACATATGACAGGATTCAAGGAATCCTTTGTAAGACTCTCAGAACATGAATCACCTCACAAGGTGAAACTAGGAGATGACTACCAATATCCAATAAAAGGTAGTGGGGAATCTTCATACAAGCTAGACTCTGGTAAGTCTCTAACAATGAAAGAAGTATTGTTTATTCCAGGATTCAAGAAGAACCTTCTCTCCATTTCAGCATTGATGTAAAAGGAATGCGGATTGCATTCATAGATGTTCAAGTCATCATATGGCTAAAAGGAAAGACTATCGATGATGCGGTAGTGATTAGAGAACAAGAAGGAGGATTGTACAAATTGAAGGGCTATCCAGAAAAATCCTTGATCAATGATACGGTAGAGCCAAATGAGCTTTGGCATAGAAGGCTTGCACATGTGCACTACAGAGCACTACCTATTGCAAGCAAAGCTATTCCAGAATTTCAAGCTATTTGAAGGGAAGAACAAAAATCAGAATATGACCTAAAGAAGAAGTGAAGAATGCAGAAGTGGTGATGGCCACCTTGAATGGCCTCCCAGGATCGTGGAATTCATTCATTCAAGGAATGTGTTCCAGAAGGAAGTGATTACTTTCAGCAAACTTTGGGAAGAAGAAGAAGCTCTACCCATAAGAAGAGAAGATAAGACGGGAGCATTTGAAGATCCGGCTCTCACCATCCAAAGAAGATCCCTCAAGCAATGAGGAATATGAAGAAATCAAATCTTGAAGAACCTCTTATCCAACTCAGCATTTGAATAAGAAACGATGCGATTATGAATGAAGAAGACGATGAAGTTGAAGGCTCAAGAAGGAGTCTACCCTCGAAACAAATAAAGATAAGTATTCAATTGTCATTTCATGATATTCTTTTGTTATGCATTTGTTTATATTTAGTTATTGTATTATGCATGATAGGATGTTTGCATTAATGACAGTATACTACTACTATGCATGTGATGGGTAAGTAGCTCATGGGGCTATACAAATTCTCCATTGCTACTTATCTAGAATGAAACCTCTTTGCTGACATATTGGATTAGTGCACAATCTCAATGTTGTCCTGGTAGAGATGGAAGGCATCTAGAAAGTTTCAATGAGATATGGATGAATGTTGTATTGGCTAAAGTAGTTGCATGATCATATATTTATGCATAAGTGTTTGCCAGTATAAATATTCCTTATGAAATGTTTCTAACCATACAATTGCATTTGACTTGTAGGAAATATCGCATACATAATCGCCTACAAGAAAATAAGAATGAAGACTTGTTCCGAAGAACAAGTGACGACAGTTCAAAGACAAAGAATAATATGACGAGTGCAGTGACATCATTGATGCAGAAACTTCCAGCCACCAAGAAGAAAGGGAAGATTAGTTCAAGAACAATGATGTCTGGGAGTAGTATCGAGACCTAAAGAGAAGTTCATAGTTCCATCATGCAATAGATGGAAACATCGTGGGATACAAAGCAAGATTCGTAGCATGAGGCTTCTCATGAAGAGAAGGCATAGTCTACAAAGAAACATTTACAGCTAATAGAAGTGAAGTCACATGACATGCATAATCATGTGTGCAAATGAAAGAAGGCCTTGTACGAGTTCAGAAGACACCCATGGGATAACACATGCATGATGAGCTTGATGAATATCTTAACCTTTGCTACAAGGTTGATAGAGGATGAAAAGCTCACAGATGGGTGCAAGATGAAATTTTGAAGAAGTTCAAGATAGAGGATCTTAGTATCCAGTGATCCTATATGGATACTACTTGTCACTCCAGTATAGAATGTTTCAGTGCATAGAGTATGGAAGACAGAGGGAGTATGATGCTCTGCTTCAGAGGGAGTGATTGCAGAAGATCCTGAGGTTCGACATGGTGCGACAGGATGGGAAGATTACTGATGATTCTAGGCTTTACTGAGAGTAAAGTGGATTCCAACCTTTGCTTCAAGGTTGAAAACAGAAGACCAGTGATGCTATTGTTATGTGTCAATGCACTATTGTTCTAGGAATGGAGGTGTGGAAGAGTACAGATGGGATCTTCCTTGGAAAAGGGAAGTATGTAGTAGAGATCCTAAAGAGGTTCAGGATGATGGACTGCATGACCACACCTATGGCATTGAATCTGAAGCTATTGAGTGATGCTTCATCAGAGTCGGTTGATGCTACGATGTATCGTCAGATGATTGGGTCATTGATGTACCTGACGAACATGAGACCAAACATTTGCTTTGTTGTGAACACCTTGAGCCAATACTTGACAGATCCAAAAAGTGTTCACTTGATTGCTGCAAAGTATATTCTGAGGTACCTGAAGGGTAGAATTGATTATGGGCTCAAGTATGATGCCAATCAGAAGATTAACCTAGAGGGTTATGTTGATTCAGATTGGGTAGGCAGTTCCATCGACAGGAAGAGTACTTCGGGATGTTGCTTCAGTATGGGATCAGGTGTGATCTCTTGGTTTAGCAGGAAGCAATCCTGTGTGGCACTGAGTATAGCT